>JAVFKF010000213.1:0-37163 GCA_036926295.1 Pachydiplax longipennis
CCCTGAAAAGGGGCCGTTTATCGCCGTGCGAAGTGATTTATGCCTTCTTCTCCGTCTTCTTGGGCAAGAGGACGGCCTGAATGTTAGGCAGCACACCACCCTGAGCGATGGTCACTCCAGAGAGAAGCTTGTTCAACTCCTCGTCGTTACGGATGGCAAGTTGAAGATGGCGAGGAATGATCCTGGTCTTCTTGTTGTCACGAGCAGCATTTCCTGCCAACTCGAGAACTTCAGCGGCCAAGTATTCCATGACGGCTGCGAGATACACGGGTGCTCCGGCACCGACGCGCTCTGCGTAGTTACCCTTCCTCAAGAGACGGTGGATACGTCCCACGGGGAACTGAAGTCCAGCACGGCTGGAACGGGACTTGGACTTTCCCTTAACTTTTCCTCCCTTTCCTCTTCCGGACATGGCTGATTCTTTCTCGGCTGCAAGACGAAAGAAGAAACGATATTAGTGAGAAATCCTGTGCGCTCAATATATAACTACATGGGGAAGAGGCCGCGCGGGGGTTGCCGTCACGTGATTGGTCCCTCGGTAGGGAGTGAGGATCGGCTTTCACCAAATATAAAAGCACCCCGAAAATGCTCCGGGACCATTCTGAGATTTGTTCTCATCTAGCAGCATCATGCCGCCCAAGACTAGTGGAAAAGCCGCAAAGAAGGCCGGTAAGGCCCAGAAGAACATCTCCAAGGGAGATAAGAAGAAGAAGCGCAGGAGGAAGGAAAGCTACGCAATCTACATCTACAAGGTCCTCAAGCAGGTCCACCCCGACACTGGAATCTCCAGCAAGGCCATGAGCATCATGAACAGCTTCGTGAACGACATCTTCGAGAGAATCGCCGCCGAAGCATCTCGTCTCGCTCATTACAACAAGCGTTCCACCATCACCAGCAGGGAGGTGCAGACAGCTGTGAGGCTGCTCCTTCCCGGAGAGCTTGCCAAGCACGCTGTCAGTGAGGGAACCAAGGCTGTCACCAAGTACACCAGCTCCAAGTAAATTGGAAGGAGTATATGGTTGCTTCAGCATAAACGGCCCTTTTAAGGGCCAAGAAAAATTCTATCTGAGAGAATGAATATGCTAAATTATTACCTTCTGGGAATTATTTTGACACTAGGATGATGTGCTTTTGAGTAGAAAAATATGTTATTGCAGAAAAAACAATCGGTTAAAATTTTGAGGGAAAAGTTTAACAAATGCACGGTAGGAACTTAGCACCGAAAGGCACCGCGGAAAATTTTTTAGCCCCTGTAAAGTATACAACCCGCATGGCGGCAACATATACGCAGGGGCAAAGAGGATCGGTCTCCCCCCCGCTCGACAAAAATTTTCTGCCCCCCGCTCGACGAAAAATTTTTGGGAGATCTCCCCCCGCTCGACAAAAATTTTGCCCGACCACGTGGTCGCGGATAGACCCGCGATACCACCGTGGAAACAGTGCAAGGTCACCGGCTCGTGAACCGAAGACTCGAAATTAAACAAACGACATCGAAATTCCTCTTAATTTGCAATAAATTGCACTTTTTCTTCTAAATAAAGCTTACCTTTGTATTCCCTCTCTTTCCTGTGATGCACTGGCTGTCGCAGCTGCCTCAATAGTCGTTCAGTCGATGCATTCACTAAATACTCAATTAAATAACACCGCTAATAAACAATTTAACGCATAATCTCCAGTGGGAATGATGCCACAACACTTCTCATCAGCTACGTACAAAATTGGAATATTTTAAGTTTCCAGCACTGCTCTTCTGCAGAGTAATTGTGGGAATCCCCCAAAGACATCGATATGACGATAAAGCGTGGGAAAATATATTAATCAAATACATAATTCGACGGAAGACGGTCCTACAGGTGCTGCCATCCAACGGTCGGATGCCAAACCTCACCATCGGAGAGGCACCTTAATATGAGGTCTCTTTTCTCACGATTCGTGGCGATTAAAAATATAGAACATATCAATTGTTTCTCTCCAAACCTTCTGCTATCTTGCCATCCATTCGTAATCTCTCTGGGAAGAAAATTGATCCACTTAAACCTTCCCAAAGTTGACCGTGTCCCACGCGTAAATTGGAAGAGTAATATCTACCATGCCTATTTCTTATCCGTTCGCATTTTTATTCCCGTTCCTTCAGAATTCGATGCCGTGGACATCACTTTCAATGTTCCTTAAGTTATTTCCTCCCAACTTGCAAATAAAATGTGTTACTTAAGACATTTTCCCTGATATCTATCGACGCTTCATTCAACTGCATTATAAGTGCAATAAGGTGCATCAAATGTTGTCAACGGCCACACCACGATGAAAACACCGGTTCCCGTCCGATCACCGAAGTTAAGCATCGTCGGGCCCAGAAAGTACTTTGATGGTTGACCGCATAGGAACACTGGGTGCTGTTGATTTCAACATCATTTTTATTTTATCGCCTGGATTACATTTATCAAGAATTATTAAAAATCTCTTCCATTAATTCTACCCATCTAAATTAAAGTACACCTTTAAAATATTTAATTTTCAATGCTATTACATTTTGAAAACGAAATAAACCTTTGCACATTAACACGTAGTTTTACTTTTCATCACACACGAAACGAATAAAGAGATTAATTCCTTCGATATGGTATTAGTTCATTCACTCTTTTTATACATAGTTTTCTTTTCAAATTCATATGAAACATAGCAAACGATGCTAGCGGCATTACATCGCCTGAAGATAATTTGCAACCACGTTCTCTTTGATTCCAAACTGCAAAAAAATGCACATGAGCTTTACTTTCCCATTCGTCCTTCTCCACCGTGGAATATGATAGAATTGAGTACCGATGATTCTTGCCAACGGCCATACCACGATGAAAACACCGGTTCTCGTCCGATCACCGAAGTTAAGCATCGTCGGGCCCGGATAGTACTTGGATGGGTGACCGCCTGGGAACACCGGGTGCTGTTGGTTTTATTTTTATTTTTAGTTAAAAATGCACATGAGCTTTACTTTCCCATTCGTCCTTCTCCACCGTGGAATGTGATGGAATTCAGTACCGATGATTCTTGCCAACGGCCATACCACGATGAAAACACCGGTTCTCGTCCGATTTCTCGTCCGATCACCGAAGTTAAGCATCGTCGGGCCCGGATAGTACTTGGATGGGTGACCGCCTGGGAACACCGGGTGCTGTTGGTTTTATTTTTATTTTTAGTTTCCTCCAATGCATGTTCTTCGACAGACATATTCCACCTGAACTATCTTTCTTCTTAACAAACGTTTTCTTTTATCAAAGATCAATTTCCTCAGATTATTTATAAGGAATACGTACTACTACTACTACTACTATCCCGAGCATTCCTTTTCAATTAATTTACGCTGTAAGTGGCAACGATGAATGTCAACGGCCATACCACGATTAAAGCACCGGTTCTCGTACGATCACCGAAGTTAAACATCGTCGGGCCTAGTCATTACCTGGATGGGTGATCATCTGGGAATGCCGTTCACATTTTAAATTTCACTTAAGGTGTTTAATGTGATAATCTCATATCGTGGAATATATTTTTCTTCATTTTCTAATCTCCTTTCAAGAGAGTAGTGTCTGAATTTAACAACTTTCCTCTCGCTTTCATATTTAATCATACGTTTTCTCCTTTTCTTTTAATATTAACAAAATTTAAGTAAAACTAAAGATATATCGTTCACCTTAACGAAAACGTACGATTATTAAGTGGAAAATTGTCATGTAACGTACACACTGAGATTAATATGTAAAGTTTAACTTTCTTTTCCTTCCCTCACTTCCTAGTCTTAAATAATCACTGCATGTACATATATTCTGCGGAATAATTACAATTACTTTTTCGTGCTAGGGATACTTTTTGCTTTAAATTTATGAATGTGCAACTAAGTCCAACATTATATTCTCAGATATTACATCTCTCTCGCATATCTTTCTTTTCTTTTTGTTTAAAGTTAGACTAAACTTTAAACAATCATCTGACATCATACGGATGTTACTTCATAATTATCTTCCGATGATTCTCATATTCCTTCAATTAACGTCCTAACTATGCAGGAGATATCCTTCGCAGATGAAATGCGATTCGCACTTCACGTACCTTCATGCGCAAATTCATTAATTTCCTCTTTCCATTGCATACTCGTGCATAAACGTTTACTTCGTGTCACTACGCAAGTAGAATATAAAAAATACTTTGTACACATCCCTAATTTTAAGAAGACAATGCAAGGAAAACGAAAGACGTCGAACGTCTCACCGCTTCGGCTGCGGGAGGGAATCGGTCGGAGATGATAACTTCTATTTACGATATAATGCTATTTTGTCCTTTCCACATCCGAAACAAATCTCCACTTTCCAGAAATCATGCTCTAGCCACCTCTCCATAAACATTGTGTCAAATTTTAGACATTGTGAAGGCTGTTGAAATGGGGACTTGATAGTGTGACGAGAGACGTACAGGCGCGAGGAGGACGAAAAGACGTTCGAGAAGGGGGTCGTTTGCTCGATGCTCTACGACGACATCGTCTGCATATCGACGCTGAATTCCAGCCACTTGGTAGAGGAAGGATGAACATATATGCGCGTGCAATCGTTTTCCACAAAACTTCGTGGAAACTCCCAAGGAAAATGTTTTTCTGACGGACGCGCGACCAAGGGGAATACAAGTGCCGCTCGACGACCTTCCTGTTCGGATGCCGACGGCGACGCTGCGACAATCGACAAAAAGCATTCGAAGGCCTCAAGTCCACTCCCGCTCCTCGCAGTCGGCGCCTCTCTGAATCGCCTCCCACACCTCCAAAAAAACCATTCTCTGCAAGCGAGCAAAGTACGGAGCAACCGAGAACGACACATCTCCAACGTTTCCGAGAGATGGAATTGGTCCGAAATGGTACGCGTCGAATTACGTATTCCGGAACGGACGATCCTCATATTATTTCTTACTAAAGAAATAACTATGGCAGACGCATCGGCTAATGCAGCAGCAGCATCCTCTCCTCCGTCGCAGCCGGCGGGCGCGGTGGCAGTGAAACCCGTGCAGGCTTCCGCAGCATCCTCCGCTTCGAAGAAGGGCGCGGCAAAGGGTGGAGCGAAGAAGGCACGCGCAAAGCCATCTCATCCTCCCACTTCAGAGATGGTTAACAACGCAGTGAAGGCGCTGAAGGAGAGGGGTGGCTCATCACTGCAAGCAATCAAGAAATACATCGCGGCGAGCTACAAGGCTGACGCCGAGAAGCTTTCTCCCTTCATCAAGAAGTACCTGAAGTCTGCAGTCACTTCCGGAACTCTCGTTCAGACCAAGGGGAAAGGCGCATCCGGATCTTTCAAGCTGAGCTCTCAGACTCTGAAAGAGAAGGCCGCACCCGCAGCTTCCGCGACCAAGGCAAAGAAAACCGCCGGCGCCAAGAAGGGTGTGAAGAAGGCAGCGAAACCCGCGGGAAAGAAGGCAGCGGGAGCAGCCACTTCCGCATCCGGTGCCACCAAGAGATCCGCACCCAAGGAGAGGAGCAAGTCGGCACCACCTGCAAAGAAAGCGAAGAAGCCCGCAGCAGAGAAGCCGAAAAAGAAGGCCGCAGGAAAACCCGCTGCAAAGGCTGCCAAATCTCCATCCAAGGCGAAGAAGGCAACCAAACCGCGGGCCCCCAAGCCGAAGAAGACGCCGACAAAGGCAAAGCCCGCAGCCAAAAAGCCAGCAGCTCAGAAGAAGAAGTAAATTCCTCTTCTCTTCGTCGACGTCTTCCTCTTCCGAGGGCGTAATTAAGGTCCTTTTCAGGACCATCAAAACATCTCAAAGAAATCGATTTCATGCTAATCATCCAACAATTCCTTTAATTCATTCCACTTCTCATTACGATCGCTTTTAATGCACAAATAAATAAATGCATCCAGGTCATCAGGGACATCAACGCTTGATTTCTCGGATTTTCTGCTTGCATCCACATAAAATCAGCTGTTCCAAATAAAAATAATAAAATCCATCTCAATCACACGAATGAAACTAACGGAATAAACGACGTAGAAAGGGTTACATGGTAGGCAGAGTTCATCGAACCCAAAATCTGTTTCTTTAATCGTTCATTCTAAATATCATCATTCTCTAAATGAGCATGCGTTCCCTAATCTTTCCTTCGCACAGCTAAAAAAAATGAATCGTTTTATTTGTCAACTAATATCCAGTTATCAATCATCCCATCCTCTTCTAATTATTACTTAAAAATTTTATTATTCTCCTTCGGAATTTCACTCAGTTATGCATCATTTTCATTTGCTTAATATTTTTCTTACTTTCATTTATTTCATAACATCTGAATGGCAGTTAACACCTCGTTTCTAAAGGAAAACTTTTGGCCCTTAAAAGGGCCTTTTGTTTAGACGATGGGGAGGACCGCTTATGCACGCTCTCCACGAATACGGCGAGCCAGCTGGATGTCCTTAGGCATGATGGTGACACGCTTGGCGTGGATGGCGCAAAGGTTGGTGTCCTCAAAGAGACCGACGAGGTAAGCCTCGCTGGCCTCCTGGAGAGCCATAACTGCAGAGCTCTGGAAACGGAGATCGGTCTTGAAGTCCTGTGCGATCTCACGAACCAGGCGCTGGAAGGGCAACTTGCGGATGAGAAGTTCAGTGCTCTTCTGGTAACGCCTGATTTCACGGAGAGCGACAGTACCGGGGCGGTATCTGTGGGGCTTCTTCACTCCTCCGGTGGCCGGGGCGCTCTTACGAGCAGCCTTGGTGGCCAGCTGCTTGCGGGGGGCCTTTCCTCCGGTGGACTTACGGGCGGTCTGCTTCGTACGTGCCATGGCTTCTGTCTAAGACAAAACCGAATTTCATTCCCTATATGATCCGAGCCATATATATACACTCTCAGTGGCGCGTCCGCTAGGGTTTTTCCCATTGGCTGACTGCATTGTCCCGCCACCTCACGCCGGGACGCTATATATATATCGCATAATTCTGGTTCCTGGAGAATTCAGCTTTTCGCAGCAGAATCTAAGCAGCAGCTGACAAGATGACCGGACGTGGAAAGGGAGGAAAAGGCTTGGGAAAGGGTGGCGCCAAGCGTCATCGCAAAGTTCTTCGCGATAACATCCAGGGAATCACCAAGCCCGCCATCCGCCGTCTCGCCCGTCGTGGTGGAGTAAAACGTATCTCTGGACTCATCTACGAAGAGACCCGCGGCGTCCTCAAGGTTTTCCTTGAGAACGTCATCCGCGACGCTGTCACCTACACCGAACACGCAAAGAGGAAGACCGTCACCGCCATGGACGTCGTCTACGCCCTCAAGAGGCAAGGACGCACCCTCTACGGTTTCGGCGGTTAGACACCTCGCGACATCGTCTCAGGAGTCCAAAAAACTCGGCCCTTCTCAGGGCCACAAAAACTTCCTCTGAGAAAAGAGTGCTATTCCATCATTTCCTCATTCCCTTTTCGAATTATAAACATTAAAAACTTCAACTTCTTCGCAGGCGAAGACGACAAAATAAACCGATCGTCTCAAATCCTCTCCACGAAATCAGAGTCTTACGAATTAACCGCTATAAAAATTTTTTCTCTTAGACTTCACATTACTTTTCTTCCTGCATTCCTATTCACGCGTTCATCCCCCTCTCATCGAATGCTCGATACCGATCATCCGACCTTCCCTTGCCAAACGACAAAACATTACGTGAAAAGAGGCGAAAACGGTACTTTTAAAAATCACTGCTTTTCGCCCATCCACTTGCAATCCCACGTTTTTTTTTTTTCCTTTCCACCCATCGCATCGAAATCGTAATCCTTCCATCTGATCGCGCGCACGCTACTTACATCCCCTTGCGTTCCGCGGCCAAGGAATCATTTCATTAGTGCGAGAATCATACGTCTATTTGCACATCCTTTTTTTTTTCTCTTTTCATTACCAATAGATGTAAATACCTTTATTTTATATCAAAAAATAATATATTTTATTATCATTCTTTTCAGTTTAACGTAGAGTATCAATCAGGTAAGTAAGTAAGTAAGATTTGCACATTCGTTCTCTAATTTGAGTTTTTCTTGGCCCTGAAAAGGGCCGTTTATCGCCGTGCGAAGTGATTTATGCCTTCTTCTCCGTCTTCTTGGGCAAGAGGACGGCCTGAATGTTAGGCAGCACACCACCCTGAGCGATGGTCACTCCAGAGAGAAGCTTGTTCAACTCCTCGTCGTTACGGATGGCAAGTTGAAGATGGCGAGGAATGATCCTGGTCTTCTTGTTGTCACGAGCAGCATTTCCTGCCAACTCGAGAACTTCAGCGGCCAAGTATTCCATGACGGCTGCGAGATACACGGGTGCTCCGGCACCGACGCGCTCTGCGTAGTTTCCCTTCCTCAAGAGACGATGGATACGTCCCACGGGGAACTGAAGTCCAGCACGGCTGGAACGGGACTTGGACTTTCCCTTAACTTTTCCTCCCTTTCCTCTTCCTGACATGGCTGATTCTTTCTCGGCTGCAAGACGAAAGAAGAAACGATATTAGTGAGAAATCCTGTGCCCTCAATATATAACTACATGGGGAAGAGACCGCGCGGGGGTTGCCGTCACGTGATTGGTCCCTCGGTAGGCTTTCACCAAATATAAAAGCCCCCAAATCCCGGTTCAGAGATTCATTCTGAACTAGCAGCATCATGCCGCCCAAGACTAGTGGAAAAGCCGCAAAGAAGGCCGGTAAGGCCCAGAAGAACATCTCCAAGGGAGATAAGAAGAAGAAGCGCAGGAGGAAGGAAAGCTACGCAATCTACATCTACAAGGTCCTCAAGCAGGTCCACCCCGACACTGGAATCTCCAGCAAGGCCATGAGCATCATGAACAGCTTCGTGAACGACATCTTCGAGAGAATCGCCGCCGAAGCATCTCGTCTCGCTCATTACAACAAGCGTTCCACCATCACCAGCAGGGAGGTGCAGACAGCTGTGAGGCTGCTCCTTCCCGGAGAGCTTGCCAAGCACGCTGTCAGTGAGGGAACCAAGGCTGTCACCAAGTACACCAGCTCCAAGTAAATTGGAAGGAGTATATGGTTGCTTCAGCATAAACGGCCCTTTTAAGGGCCAAGAAAAATTCTATCTGAGAGAATGAATATGCTAAATTATTACCTTGTGGGAATTATTTTGACACTAGGATGATGTGCTTTTGAGTAGAAAAATATGTTATTGCAGAAAAAACAATTGGTTAAAATTTTGAGGGAAAAGTTTAACAAATGCACGGTAGGAACTTAGCACCGAAAGGTACCGCGGAAAATTTTTTTAGCCCCTGTAAAGTAGACAACCCGCATGGCGGCAACATATACGCAGGGGCAAAGAGGATCGGTCTCCCCCCCGCTCGACAAAAATTTTCTGCCCCCCGCTCGACGAAAAATTTTTGGGAGATCTCCCCCCGCTCGACAAAAATTTTGCCCGACCACGTGGTCGCGGATAGACCCGCGATACCACCGTGGAAACAGTGCAAGGTCACCGGCTCGTGAACCGAAGACTCGAAATTAAACAAACGACATCGAAATTCCTCTTAATTTGCAATAAATTGCACCTTTTCTTCTAAATAAAGCTTACCTTTGTATTCCCTCTCTTTCCTGTGATGCACTGGCTGTCGCAGCTGCCTCAATAGTCGTTCAGTCGATGCATTCACTAAATACTCAATTAAATAACACCGCTAATAAACAATTTAACGCATAATCTCCAGTGGGAATGATGCCACAAGACTTCTCATCAGCTACGTACAAAATTGGAATATTTTAAGTTTCCAGCACTGCTCTTCTGCAGAGTAATTGTGGGAATCCCCCAAAGACATCGATATGACGATAAAGCGTGGGAAAATATATTAATCAAACACATAATTCGACGGAAGACGGTCCTACAGGTGCTGCCATCCAACGGTCGGATGCCAAACCTCACCATCGGAGAGGCTCCTTAATATGAGGTCTCTTTTCTCACGATTCGTGGCGATTAAAAATATAGAACATATCAATTGTTTCTCTCCAAACCTTCTTCTATCTTGCCATCCATTCGTAATCTCTGTGGGAAGAAAATTGATCCACTTAAACCTTCCCAAAGTTGACCGTGTCCCACGCGTAAATTGGAAGAGTAATATCTACCATGCCTATTTCTTATCCGTTCGCATTTTTATTCCCGTTCCTTCAGAATTCGATGCCGTGGACATCACTTTCAATGTTCCTTAAGTTATTTCCTCCCAACTTGCAAATAAAATGTGTTACTTAAGACATTTTCCCTGATATCTATCGACGCTTCATTCAACTGCATTATAAGTGCAATAAGGTGCATCAAATGTTGTCAACGGCCACACCACGATGAAAACACCGGTTCCCGTCCGATCACCGAAGTTAAGCATCGTCGGGCCCAGAAAGTACTTTGATGGTTGACCGCATAGGAACACTGGGTGCTGTTGATTTCAACATCATTTTTATTTTATCGCCTGGATTACATTTATCAAGAATTATTAAAAATCTCTTCCATTAATTCTACCCATCTAAATTAAAGTACACCTTTAAGATATTTAATTTTCAATGCTATTACATTTTGAAAACGAAATAAACCTTTGCACATTAACACGTAGTTTTACTTTTCATCACACACGAAACGAATAAAGAGAGTAATTCCTTCGATATGGTATTAGTTCATTCACTCTTTTTTTTATACATTGTTTTCTTTTCAAATTCATATGAAACATAGCAAACGATGCTAGCGGCATTACATCGCCTGAAGATAATTTGCAACCACGTTCTCTTCGATTCCAAACTGCAAAAAAAAAATGCACATGAGCTTTACTTTCCCATTCGTCCTTCTCCACCGTGAAATATGATAGAATTGAGTACCGACGATTCTTGCCAACGGCCATACCACGATGAAAACACCGGTTCTCGTCCGATCACCGAAGTTAAGCATCGTCGGGCCCGGATAGTACTTGGATGGGTGACCGCCTGGGAACACCGGGTGCTGTTGGTTTTATTTTTATTTTTAGTTAAAAATGCACATGAGCTTTACTTTCCCATTCGTCCTTCTCCACCGTGGAATATGATGGAATTGAGTACCGATGATTCTTGCCAACGGCCATACCACGATGAAAACACCGGTTCTCGTCCGATCACCGAAGTTAAGCATCGTCGGGCCCGGATAGTACTTGGATGGGTGACCGCCTGGGAACACCGGGTGCTGTTGGTTTTATTTTTATTTTTAGTTTCCTCCAATGCATGTTCTTCGACAGACATATTCCACCTGAACTATCTTTCTTCTTAACAAACGTTTTCTTTTATCAAAGATCAATTTCCTCAGATTATTTATAAGGAATACGTACTACTACTACTACTACTATCCCGAGCATTCCTTTTCAATTAATTTACGCTGTAAGTGGCAACGATGAATGTCAACGGCCATACCACGATTAAAGCACCGGTTCTCGTACGATCACCGAAGTTAAACATCGTCGGGCCTAGTCATTACCTGGATGGGTGATCATCTGGGAATGCCGTTCACATTTTAAATTTCACTTAAGGTGTTTAATGTGATAATCTCATATCGTGGAATATATTTTTCTTCATTTTCTAATCTCCTTTCAAGAGAGTAGTGTCTGAATTTAACAACTTTCCTCTCGCTTTCATATTTAATCATACGTTTTCTCCTTTTCTTTTAATATTAACAAAATTTAAGTAAAACTAAAGATATATCGTTCACCTTAACGAAAACGTACGATTATTAAGTGGAAAATTGTCATGTAACGTACACACTGAGATTAATATGTAAAGTTTAACTTTCTTTTCCTTCCCTCACTTCCTAGTCTTAAATAATCACTGCATGTACATATATTCTGCGGAATAATTACAATTACTTTTTCGTGCTAGGGATACTTTTTGCTTTAAATTTATGAATGTGCAACTAAGTCCAACATTATATTCTCAGATATTACATCTCTCTCGCATATCTTTCTTTTCTTTTTGTTTAAAGTTAGACTAAACTTTAAACAATCATCTGACATCATACGGATGTTACTTCATAATTATCTTCCGATGATTCTCATATTCCTTCAATTAACGTCCTAACTATGCAGGAGATATCCTTCGCAGATGAAATGCGATTCGCACTTCACGTACCTTCATGCGCAAATTCATTAATTTCCTCTTTCCATTGCATACTCGTGCATAAACGTTTACTTCGTGTCACTACGCAAGTAGAATATAAAAAATACTTTGTACACATCCCTAATTTTAAGAAGACAATGCAAGGAAAACGAAAGACGTCGAACGTCTCACCGCTTCGGCTGCGGGAGGGAATCGGTCGGAGATGATAACTTCTATTTACGATATAATAGCTATTTTGTCCTTTCCACATCCGAAACAAATCTCCACTTTCCAGAAATCATGCTCTAGCCACCTCTCCATAAACATTGTGTCAAATTTTAGACATTGTGAAGGCTGTTGAAATGGGGACTTGATAGTGTGACGAGAGACGTACAGGCGCGAGGAGGACGAAAAGACGTTCGAGAAGGGGGTCGTTTGCTCGATGCTCTACGACGACATCGTCTGCATATCGACGCTGAATTCCAGCCACTTGGTAGAGGAAGGATGAACATATATGCGCGTGCAATCGTTTTCCACAAAACTTCGTGGAAACTCCCAAGGAAAATGTTTTTCTGACGGACGCGCGACCAAGGGGAATACAAGTGCCGCTCGACGACCTTCCTGTTCGGATGCCGACGGCGACGCTGCGACAATCGACAAAGCATTCGAAGGCCTCAAGTCCACTCCCGCTCCTCGCAGTCGGCGCCTCTCTGAATCGCCTCCCACACCTCCAAAAAAACCATTCTCTGCAAGCGAGCAAAGTACGGAGCAACCGAGAACGACACATCTCCAACGTTTCCGAGAGATGGAATTGGTCCGAAATGGTACGCGTCGAATTACGTATTCCGGAACGGACGATCCTCATATTATTTCTTACTAAAGAAATAACTATGGCAGACGCATCGGCTAATGCAGCAGCAGCATCCTCTCCTCCGTCGCAGCCGGCGGGCGCGGTGGCAGTGAAACCCGTGCAGGCTTCCGCAGCATCCTCCGCTTCGAAGAAGGGCGCGGCAAAGGGTGGAGCGAAGAAGGCACGCGCAAAGCCATCTCATCCTCCCACTTCAGAGATGGTTAACAACGCAGTGAAGGCCTGAAGGAGAGGGGTGGCTCATCACTGCAAGCAATCAAGAAATACATCGCGGCGAGCTACAAGGCTGACGCCGAGAAGCTTTCTCCCTTCATCAAGAAGTACCTGAAGTCTGCAGTCACTTCCGGAACTCTCGTTCAGACCAAGGGGAAAGGCGCATCCGGATCTTTCAAGCTGAGCTCTCAGACTCTGAAAGAGAAGGCCGCACCCGCAGCTTCCGCGACCAAGGCAAAGAAAACCGCCGGCGCCAAGAAGGGTGTGAAGAAGGCAGCGAAACCCGCGGGAAAGAAGGCAGCGGGAGCAGCCACTTCCGCATCCGGTGCCACCAAGAGATCCGCACCCAAGGAGAGGAGCAAGTCGGCACCACCTGCAAAGAAAGCGAAGAAGCCCGCAGCAGAGAAGCCGAAAAAGAAGGCCGCAGGAAAACCCGCTGCAAAGGCTGCCAAATCTCCATCCAAGGCGAAGAAGGCAACCAAACCGCGGGCCCCCAAGCCGAAGAAGACGCCGACAAAGGCAAAGCCCGCAGCCAAAAAGCCAGCAGCTCAGAAGAAGAAGTAAATTCCTCTTCTCTTCGTCGACGTCTTCCTCTTCCGAGGGCGTAATTAAGGTCCTTTTCAGGACCATCAAAACATCTCAAAGAAATCGATTTCATGCTAATCATCCAACAATTCCTTTAATTCATTCCACTTCTCATTACGATCGCTTTTAATGCACAAATAAATAAATGCATCCAGGTCATCAGGGACATCAACGCTTGATTTCTCGGATTTTCTGCTTGCATCCACATAAAATCAGCTGTTCCAAATAAAAATAATAAAATCCATCTCAATCACACGAATGAAACTAACGGAATAAACGACGTAGAAAGGGTTACATGGTAGGCAGAGTTCATCGAACCCAAAATCTGTTTCTTTAATCGTTCATTCTAAATATCATCATTCTCTAAATGAGCATGCGTTCCCTAATCTTTCCTTCGCACAGCTAAAAAAAATGAATCGTTTTATTTGTCAACTAATATCCAGTTATCAATCATCCCATCCTCTTCTAATTATTACTTAAAAATTTTATTATTCTCCTTCGGAATTTCACTCAGTTATGCATCATTTTCATTTGCTTAATATTTTTCTTACTTTCATTTATTTCATAACATCTGAATGGCAGTTAACACCTCGTTTCTAAAGGAAAACTTTTGGCCCTTAAAAGGGCCTTTTGTTTAGACGATGGGGAGGACCGCTTATGCACGCTCTCCACGAATACGGCGAGCCAGCTGGATGTCCTTAGGCATGATGGTGACACGCTTGGCGTGGATGGCGCAAAGGTTGGTGTCCTCAAAGAGACCGACGAGGTAAGCCTCGCTGGCCTCCTGGAGAGCCATAACTGCAGAGCTCTGGAAACGGAGATCGGTCTTGAAGTCCTGTGCGATCTCACGAACCAGGCGCTGGAAGGGCAACTTGCGGATGAGAAGTTCAGTGCTCTTCTGGTAACGCCTGATTTCACGGAGAGCGACAGTACCGGGGCGGTATCTGTGGGGCTTCTTCACTCCTCCGGTGGCCGGGGCGCTCTTACGAGCAGCCTTGGTGGCCAGCTGCTTGCGGGGGGCCTTTCCTCCGGTGGACTTACGGGCGGTCTGCTTCGTACGTGCCATGGCTTCTGTCTAAGACAAAACCGAATTTCATTCCCTATATGATCCGAGCCATATATATACACTCTCAGTGGCGCGTCCGCTAGGGTTTTTCCCATTGGCTGACTGCATTGTCCCGCCACCTCACGCCGGGACGCTATATATATATCGCATAATTCTGGTTCCTGGAGAATTCAGCTTTTCGCAGCAGAATCTAAGCAGCAGCTGACAAGATGACCGGACGTGGAAAGGGAGGAAAAGGCTTGGGAAAGGGTGGCGCCAAGCGTCATCGCAAAGTTCTTCGCGATAACATCCAGGGAATCACCAAGCCCGCCATCCGCCGTCTCGCCCGTCGTGGTGGAGTAAAACGTATCTCTGGACTCATCTACGAAGAGACCCGCGGCGTCCTCAAGGTTTTCCTTGAGAACGTCATCCGCGACGCTGTCACCTACACCGAACACGCAAAGAGGAAGACCGTCACCGCCATGGACGTCGTCTACGCCCTCAAGAGGCAAGGACGCACCCTCTACGGTTTCGGCGGTTAGACACCTCGCGACATCGTCTCAGGAGTCCAAAAAACTCGGCCCTTCTCAGGGCCACAAAAACTTCCTCTGAGAAAAGAGTGCTATTCCATCATTTCCTCATTCCCTTTTCGAATTATAAACATTAAAAACTTCAACTTCTTCGCAGGCGAAGACGACAAAATAAACCGATCGTCTCAAATCCTCTCCACGAAATCAGAGTCTTACGAATTAACCGCTATAAAAATTTTTTCTCTTAGACTTCACATTACTTTTCTTCCTGCATTCCTATTCACGCGTTCATCCCCCTCTCATCGAATGCTCGATACCGATCATCCGACCTTCCCTTGCCAAACGACAAAACATTACGTGAAAAGAGGCGAAAACGGTACTTTTAAAAATCACTGCTTTTCGCCCATCCACTTGCAATCCCACGTTTTTTTTTTTTCCTTTCCACCCATCGCATCGAAATCGTAATCCTTCCATCTGATCGCGCGCACGCTACTTACATCCCCTTGCGTTCCGCGGCCAAGGAATCATTTCATTAGTGCGAGAATCATACGTCTATTTGCACATCCTTTTTTTTTTCTCTTTTCATTACCAATAGATGTAAATACCTTTATTTTATATCAAAAAATAATATATTTTATTATCATTCTTTTCAGTTTAACGTAGAGTATCAATCAGGTAAGTAAGTAAGTAAGATTTGCACATTCGTTCTCTAATTTGAGTTTTTCTTGGCCCTGAAAAGGGCCGTTTATCGCCGTGCGAAGTGATTTATGCCTTCTTCTCCGTCTTCTTGGGCAAGAGGACGGCCTGAATGTTAGGCAGCACACCACCCTGAGCGATGGTCACTCCAGAGAGAAGCTTGTTCAACTCCTCGTCGTTACGGATGGCAAGTTGAAGATGGCGAGGAATGATCCTGGTCTTCTTGTTGTCACGAGCAGCATTTCCTGCCAACTCGAGAACTTCAGCGGCCAAGTATTCCATGACGGCTGCGAGATACACGGGTGCTCCGGCACCGACGCGCTCTGCGTAGTTTCCCTTCCTCAAGAGACGATGGATACGTCCCACGGGGAACTGAAGTCCAGCACGGCTGGAACGGGACTTGGACTTTCCCTTAACTTTTCCTCCCTTTCCTCTTCCTGACATGGCTGATTCTTTCTCGGCTGCAAGACGAAAGAAGAAACGATATTAGTGAGAAATCCTGTGCCCTCAATATATAACTACATGGGGAAGAGACCGCGCGGGGGTTGCCGTCACGTGATTGGTCCCTCGGTAGGGAGTGAGGCTTGGCTTTCACCAAATATAAAAGCACCCCGAAAATGCTCCGGGACCATTCAGAGATTCATTCTGAACTAGCAGCATCATGCCGCCCAAGACTAGTGGAAAAGCCGCAAAGAAGGCCGGTAAGGCCCAGAAGAACATCTCCAAGGGAGATAAGAAGAAGAAGCGCAGGAGGAAGGAAAGCTACGCAATCTACATCTACAAGGTCCTCAAGCAGGTCCACCCCGACACTGGAATCTCCAGCAAGGCCATGAGCATCATGAACAGCTTCGTGAACGACATCTTCGAGAGAATCGCCGCCGAAGCATCTCGTCTCGCTCATTACAACAAGCGTTCCACCATCACCAGCAGGGAGGTGCAGACAGCTGTGAGGCTGCTCCTTCCCGGAGAGCTTGCCAAGCACGCTGTCAGTGAGGGAACCAAGGCTGTCACCAAGTACACCAGCTCCAAGTAAATTGGAAGGAGTATATGGTTGCTTCAGCATAAACGGCCCTTTTAAGGGCCAAGAAAAATTCTATCTGAGAGAATGAATATGCTAAATTATTACCTTGTGGGAATTATTTTGACACTAGGATGATGTGCTTTTGAGTAGAAAAATATGTTATTGCAGAAAAAACAATTGGTTAAAATTTTGAGGGAAAAGTTTAACAAATGCACGGTAGGAACTTAGCACCGAAAGGTACCGCGGAAAATTTTTTTAGCCCCTGTAAAGTAGACAACCCGCATGGCGGCAACATATACGCAGGGGCAAAGAGGATCGGTCTCCCCCCCGCTCGACAAAAATTTTCTGCCCCCCGCTCGACGAAAAATTTTTGGGAGATCTCCCCCCCGCTCGACAAAAATTTTGCCCGACCACGTGGTCGCGGATAGACCCGCGATACCACCGTGGAAACAGTGCAAGGTCACCGGCTCGTGAACCGAAGACTCGAAATTAAACAAACGACATCGAAATTCCTCTTAATTTGCAATAAATTGCACCTTTTCTTCTAAATAAAGCTTACCTTTGTATTCCCTCTCTTTCCTGTGATGCACTGGCTGTCGCAGCTGCCTCAATAGTCGTTCAGTCGATGCATTCACTAAATACTCAATTAAATAACACCGCTAATAAACAATTTAACGCATAATCTCCAGTGGGAATGATGCCACAAGACTTCTCATCAGCTACGTACAAAATTGGAATATTTTAAGTTTCCAGCACTGCTCTTCTGCAGAGTAATTGTGGGAATCCCCCAAAGACATCGATATGACGATAAAGCGTGGGAAAATATATTAATCAAACACATAATTCGACGGAAGACGGTCCTACAGGTGCTGCCATCCAACGGTCGGATGCCAAACCTCACCATCGGAGAGGCTCCTTAATATGAGGTCTCTTTTCTCACGATTCGTGGCGATTAAAAATATAGAACATATCAATTGTTTCTCTCCAAACCTTCTTCTATCTTGCCATCCATTCGTAATCTCTGTGGGAAGAAAATTGATCCACTTAAACCTTCCCAAAGTTGACCGTGTCCCACGCGTAAATTGGAAGAGTAATATCTACCATGCCTATTTCTTATCCGTTCGCATTTTTATTCCCGTTCCTTCAGAATTCGATGCCGTGGACATCACTTTCAATGTTCCTTAAGTTATTTCCTCCCAACTTGCAAATAAAATGTGTTACTTAAGACATTTTCCCTGATATCTATCGACGCTTCATTCAACTGCATTATAAGTGCAATAAGGTGCATCAAATGTTGTCAACGGCCACACCACGATGAAAACACCGGTTCCCGTCCGATCACCGAAGTTAAGCATCGTCGGGCCCAGAAAGTACTTTGATGGTTGACCGCATAGGAACACTGGGTGCTGTTGATTTCAACATCATTTTTATTTTATCGCCTGGATTACATTTATCAAGAATTATTAAAAATCTCTTCCATTAATTCTACCCATCTAAATTAAAGTACACCTTTAAGATATTTAATTTTCAATGCTATTACATTTTGAAAACGAAATAAACCTTTGCACATTAACACGTAGTTTTACTTTTCATCACACACGAAACGAATAAAGAGAGTAATTCCTTCGATATGGTATTAGTTCATTCACTCTTTTTTTATACATTGTTTTCTTTTCAAATTCATATGAAACATAGCAAACGATGCTAGCGGCATTACATCGCCTGAAGATAATTTGCAACCACGTTCTCTTCGATTCCAAACTGCAAAAAAAAAATGCACATGAGCTTTACTTTCCCATTCGTCCTTCTCCACCGTGAAATATGATAGAATTGAGTACCGACGATTCTTGCCAACGGCCATACCACGATGAAAACACCGGTTCTCGTCCGATCACCGAAGTTAAGCATCGTCGGGCCCGGATAGTACTTGGATGGGTGACCGCCTGGGAACACCGGGTGCTGTTGGTTTTATTTTTATTTTTAGTTAAAAATGCACATGAGCTTTACTTTCCCATTCGTCCTTCTCCACCGTGGAATATGATGGAATTGAGTACCGATGATTCTTGCCAACGGCCATACCACGATGAAAACACCGGTTCTCGTCCGATCACCGAAGTTAAGCATCGTCGGGCCCGGATAGTACTTGGATGGGTGACCGCCTGGGAACACCGGGTGC
This sequence comes from Pachydiplax longipennis, assembly GCA_036926295.1. Lineage (NCBI taxonomy): Eukaryota > Metazoa > Arthropoda > Insecta > Odonata > Libellulidae > Pachydiplax > Pachydiplax longipennis. Next base: position 19,220 of record JAVFKF010000213.1, read on the forward strand.
TGTTGGTTTTATTTTTATTTTTAGTTTCCTCCAATGCATGTTCTTCGACAGACATATTCCACCTGAACTATCTTTCTTCTTAACAAACGTTTTCTTTTATCAAAGATCAATTTCCTCAGATTATTTATAAGGAATACGTACTACTACTACTACTACTATCCCGAGCATTCCTTTTCAATTAATTTACGCTGTAAGTGGCAACGATGAATGTCAACGGCCATACCACGATTAAAGCACCGGTTCTCGTACGATCACCGAAGTTAAACATCGTCGGGCCTAGTCATTACCTGGATGGGTGATCATCTGGGAATGCCGTTCACATTTTAAATTTCACTTAAGGTGTTTAATGTGATAATCTCATATCGTGGAATATATTTTTCTTCATTTTCTAATCTCCTTTCAAGAGAGTAGTGTCTGAATTTAACAACTTTCCTCTCGCTTTCATATTTAATCATACGTTTTCTCCTTTTCTTTTAATATTAACAAAATTTAAGTAAAACTAAAGATATATCGTTCACCTTAACGAAAACGTACGATTATTAAGTGGAAAATTGTCATGTAACGTACACACTGAGATTAATATGTAAAGTTTAACTTTCTTTTCCTTCCCTCACTTCCTAGTCTTAAATAATCACTGCATGTACATATATTCTGCGGAATAATTACAATTACTTTTTCGTGCTAGGGATACTTTTTGCTTTAAATTTATGAATGTGCAACTAAGTCCAACATTATATTCTCAGATATTACATCTCTCTCGCATATCTTTCTTTTCTTTTTGTTTAAAGTTAGACTAAACTTTAAACAATCATCTGACATCATACGGATGTTACTTCATAATTATCTTCCGATGATTCTCATATTCCTTCAATTAACGTCCTAACTATGCAGGAGATATCCTTCGCAGATGAAATGCGATTCGCACTTCACGTACCTTCATGCGCAAATTCATTAATTTCCTCTTTCCATTGCATACTCGTGCATAAACGTTTACTTCGTGTCACTACGCAAGTAGAATATAAAAAATACTTTGTACACATCCCTAATTTTAAGAAGACAATGCAAGGAAAACGAAAGACGTCGAACGTCTCACCGCTTCGGCTGCGGGAGGGAATCGGTCGGAGATGATAACTTCTATTTACGATATAATAGCTATTTTGTCCTTTCCACATCCGAAACAAATCTCCACTTTCCAGAAATCATGCTCTAGCCACCTCTCCATAAACATTGTGTCAAATTTTAGACATTGTGAAGGCTGTTGAAATGGGGACTTGATAGTGTGACGAGAGACGTACAGGCGCGAGGAGGACGAAAAGACGTTCGAGAAGGGGGTCGTTTGCTCGATGCTCTACGACGACATCGTCTGCATATCGACGCTGAATTCCAGCCACTTGGTAGAGGAAGGATGAACATATATGCGCGTGCAATCGTTTTCCACAAAACTTCGTGGAAACTCCCAAGGAAAATGTTTTTCTGACGGACGCGCGACCAAGGGGAATACAAGTGCCGCTCGACGACCTTCCTGTTCGGATGCCGACGGCGACGCTGCGACAATCGACAAAGCATTCGAAGGCCTCAAGTCCACTCCCGCTCCTCGCAGTCGGCGCCTCTCTGAATCGCCTCCCACACCTCCAAAAAAACCATTCTCTGCAAGCGAGCAAAGTACGGAGCAACCGAGAACGACACATCTCCAACGTTTCCGAGAGATGGAATTGGTCCGAAATGGTACGCGTCGAATTACGTATTCCGGAACGGACGATCCTGAAATTATTTCTTAGTAAAGAAATAACCATGGCAGACGCATCGGCTAATGCAGCAGCAGCATCCTCTCCCCCATCGCAGCCGGCGGGCGCGGTGGCCGTGAAACCCGTGCAGGCTTCCGCAGCATCCTCCGCTTCGAAGAAGGGCGCGGCAAAGGGTGGAGCGAAGAAGGCACGCGCAAAGCCATCTCATCCTCCCACTTCAGAGATGGTTAACAACGCAGTGAAGGCGCTGAAGGAGAGGGGTGGCTCATCACTGCAAGCAATCAAGAAATACATCGCGGCGAGCTACAAGGCTGACGCCGAGAAGCTTTCTCCCTTCATCAAGAAGTACCTGAAGTCTGCAGTCACTTCCGGAACTCTCGTTCAGACCAAGGGGAAAGGCGCATCCGGATCTTTCAAGCTGAGCTCTCAAACTCTGAAAGAGAAGGCCGCACCCGCAGCTTCCGCGACCAAGGCAAAGAAAACCGCCGGCGCCAAGAAGGGTGTGAAGAAGGCAGCGAAACCCGCGGGAAAGAAGGCAGCGGGAGCAGCCACTTCCGCATCCGGTGCCACCAAGAGATCCGCACCCAAGGAGAGGAGCAAGTCGGCACCACCTGCAAAGAAAGCGAAGAAGCCCGCAGCAGAGAAGCCGAAAAAGAAGGCCGCAGGAAAACCCGCTGCAAAGGCTGCCAAATCTCCATCCAAGGCGAAGAAGGCAACCAAACCGCGGGCCCCGAAGCCGAAGAAGACGCCGACAAAGGCAAAGCCCGCAGCCAAAAAGCCAGCAGCTCAGAAGAAGAAGTAAATTCCTCTTCTCTTCGTCGACGTCTTCCTCTTCCGAGGGCGTAATTAAGGTCCTTTTCAGGACCATCAAAACATCTCAAAGAAATCGATTTCATGCTAATCATCCAACAATTCCTTTAATTCATTCCACTTCTCATTACGATCGCTTTTAATGCACAAATAAATAAATGCATCCAGGTCATCAGGGACATCAACGCTTGATTTCTCGGATTTTCTGCTTGCATCCACATAAAATCAGCTGTTCCAAATAAAAATAATAAAATCCATCTCAATCACACGAATGAAACTAACGGAATAAACGACGTAGAAAGGGTTACATGGTAGGCAGAGTTCATCGAACCCAAAATCTGTTTCTTTAATCGTTCATTCTAAATATCATTATTCTCTAAATTAGCATGCATTCCCTAATCTTTCCTTCGCACAGCTAAAAAAAATGAATCGTTTTATTTGTCAACTAATATCCAGTTATCAATCATCCCATCCTCTTCTAATTATTACTTAAAAATTTTATTATTCTCCTTCGAAATTTCACTCAGTTATGCATCATTTTCATTTGCTTAATATTCTCCTTACTTTCATTTATTTCATAACATCTGAATGGCAGTTAACACCTCGTTTCTAAAGGAAAACTTTTGGCCCTTAAAAGGGCCTTTTGTTTAGACGATGGGGAGGACCGCTTATGCACGCTCTCCACGAATACGGCGAGCCAGCTGGATGTCCTTAGGCATGATGGTGACACGCTTGGCGTGGATGGCGCAAAGGTTGGTGTCCTCAAAGAGACCGACGAGGTAAGCCTCGCTGGCCTCCTGGAGAGCCATAACTGCAGAGCTCTGGAAACGGAGATCGGTCTTGAAGTCCTGTGCGATCTCACGAACCAGGCGCTGGAAGGGCAACTTGCGGATGAGAAGTTCAGTGCTCTTCTGGTAACGCCTGTTTCACGGAGAGCGACAGTACCGGGGCGGTATCTGTGGGGCTTCTTCACTCCTCCGGTGGCCGGGGCGCTCTTACGAGCAGCCTTGGTGGCCAGCTGCTTGCGGGGGGCCTTTCCTCCGGTGGACTTACGGGCGGTCTGCTTCGTACGTGCCATGGCTTCTGTCTAAGACAAAACCGAATTTCATTCCCTATATGATCCGAGCCATATATATACACTCTCAGTGGCGCGTCCGCTAGGGTTTTTCCCATTGGCTGACTGCATTGTCCCGCCACCTCACGCCGGGACGCTATATATATATCGCATAATTCTGGTTCCTGGAGAATTCAGCTTTTCGCAGCAGAATCTAAGCAGCAGCTGACAAGATGACCGGACGTGGAAAGGGAGGAAAAGGCTTGGGAAAGGGTGGCGCCAAGCGTCATCGCAAAGTTCTTCGCGATAACATCCAGGGAATCACCAAGCCCGCCATCCGCCGTCTCGCCCGTCGTGGTGGAGTAAAACGTATCTCTGGACTCATCTACGAAGAGACCCGCGGCGTCCTCAAGGTTTTCCTTGAGAACGTCATCCGCGACGCTGTCACCTACACCGAACACGCAAAGAGGAAGACCGTCACCGCCATGGACGTCGTCTACGCCCTCAAGAGGCAAGGACGCACCCTCTACGGTTTCGGCGGTTAGACACCTCGCGACATCGTCTCAGGAGTCCAAAAAACTCGGCCCTTCTCAGGGCCACAAAAACTTCCTCTGAGAAAAGAGTGCTATTCCATCATTTCCTCATTCCCTTTTCGAATTATAAACATTAAAAACGTCAACTTCTTCGCAGGCGAAGACGACAAAATAAACCGATCGTCTCGAATCCTCTCCACGAAATCAGAGTCTTACGAATTCATTACGAATTAACCGCTATAAAAATTTTTTCTCTTAGACTTCACATTACTTTTCTTCCTGCATTCCTATTCACGCGTTCATCCCCCTCTCATCGAATGCTCGATACCGATCATCCGACCTTCCCTTGCCAAACGACAAAACATTACGTGAAAAGAGGCGAAAACGGTACTTTAAAAATCACTGCTTTTCGCCCATCCACTTGCAATCCCACGTTTTTTTTTTTCCTTTCCACCCATCGCATCGAAATCGTAATCCTTCCATCTGATCGCGCACACGCTACTTACATCCCCTTGCGTTCCGCGGCCAAGGAATCATTTCATTAGTGCGAGAATCATACGTCTATTTGCACATTTCTCTTTTTTTTTCTCTTTTCATTACCAATAGATCTAAATGCCTTTATTTTTTATCAAAAGGAATATATTTTATTATCATTCTTTTCAGTTTAACGTAGAGTATCAATCAGGTAAGTAAGTGAGTAAGATTTGCACATTCGTTCTCTAATTTGAGTTTTTCTTGGCCCTGAAAAGGGCCGTTTATCGCCGTGCGAAGTGATTTATGCCTTCTTCTCCGTCTTCTTGGGCAAGAGGACGGCCTGAATGTTAGGCAGCACACCACCCTGAGCGATGGTCACTCCAGAGAGAAGCTTGTTCAACTCCTCGTCGTTACGGATGGCAAGTTGAAGATGGCGAGGAATGATCCTGGTCTTCTTGTTGTCACGAGCAGCATTTCCTGCCAACTCGAGAACTTCAGCGGCCAAGTATTCCATGACGGCTGCGAGATACACGGGTGCTCCGGCACCGACGCGCTCTGCGTAGTTCACCTTCCTCAAGAGACGGTGGATACGTCCCACGGGGAACTGAAGTCCAGCACGGCTGGAACGGGACTTGGACTTTCCCTTAACTTTTCCTCCCTTTCCTCTTCCTGACATGGCTGATTCTTTCTCGGCTGCAAGACGAAAGAAGAAACGATATTAGTGAGAAATCCTGTGCGCTCAATATATAACTACATGGGGAAGAGGCCGCGCGGGGGTTGCCGTCACGTGATTGGTCCCTCGGTAGGGAGTGAGGATCGGCTTTCACCAAATATAAAAGCACCCCGAAAATGCTCCGGACCATTCTGAGATTTGTTCTCATCTAGCAGCATCATGCCGCCCAAGACTAGTGGAAAAGCCGCAAAGAAGGCCGGTAAGGCCCAGAAGAACATCTCCAAGGGAGATAAGAAGAAGAAGCGCAGGAGGAAGGAAAGCTACGCAATCTACATCTACAAGGTCCTCAAGCAGGTCCACCCCGACACTGGAATCTCCAGCAAGGCCATGAGCATCATGAACAGCTTCGTGAACGACATCTTCGAGAGAATCGCCGCCGAAGCATCTCGTCTCGCTCATTACAACAAGCGTTCCACCATCACCAGCAGGGAGGTGCAGACAGCTGTGAGGCTGCTCCTTCCCGGAGAGCTTGCCAAGCACGCTGTCAGTGAGGGAACCAAGGCTGTCACCAAGTACACCAGCTCCAAGTAAATTGGAAGGAGTATATGGTTGCTTCAGCATAAACGGCCCTTTTAAGGGCCAAGAAAAATTCTATCTGAGAGAATGAATATGCTAAATTATTACCTTCTGGGAATTATTTTGACACTAGGATGATGTGCTTTTGAGTAGAAAAATATGTTATTGCAGAAAAAACAATCGGTTAAAATTTTGAGGGAAAAGTTTAACAAATGCACGGTAGGAACTTAGCACCGAAAGGCACCGCGGAAAATTTTTTAGCCCCTGTAAAGTATACAACCCGCATGGCGGCAACATATACGCAGGGGCAAAGAGGATCGGTCTCCCCCCCGCTCGACAAAAATTTTCTGCCCCCCGCTCGACGAAAAATTTTTGGGAGATCTCCCCCCCGCTCGACAAAAATTTTGCCCGACCACGTGGTCGCGGATAGACCCGCGATACCACCGTGGAAACAGTGCAAGGTCACCGGCTCGTGAACCGAAGACTCGAAATTAAACAAACGACATCGAAATTCCTCTTAATTTGCAATAAATTGCACTTTTTCTTCTAAATAAAGCTTACCTTTGTATTCCCTCTCTTTCCTGTGATGCACTGGCTGTCGCAGCTGCCTCAATAGTCGTTCAGTCGATGCATTCACTAAATACTCAATTAAATAACACCGCTAATAAACAATTTAACGCATAATCTCCAGTGGGAATGATGCCACAACACTTCTCATCAGCTACGTACAAAATTGGAATATTTTAAGTTTCCAGCACTGCTCTTCTGCAGAGTAATTGTGGGAATCCCCCAAAGACATCGATATGACGATAAAGCGTGGGAAAATATATTAATCAAATACATAATTCGACGGAAGACGGTCCTACAGGTGCTGCCATCCAACGGTCGGATGCCAAACCTCACCATCGGAGAGGCACCTTAATATGAGGTCTCTTTTCTCACGATTCGTGGCGATTAAAAATATAGAACATATCAATTGTTTCTCTCCAAACCTTCTGCTATCTTGCCATCCATTCGTAATCTCTCTGGGAAGAAAATTGATCCACTTAAACCTTCCCAAAGTTGACCGTGTCCCACGCGTAAATTGGAAGAGTAATATCTACCATGCCTATTTCTTATCCGTTCGCATTTTTATTCCCGTTCCTTCAGAATTCGATGCCGTGGACATCACTTTCAATGTTCCTTAAGTTATTTCCTCCCAACTTGCAAATAAAATGTGTTACTTAAGACATTTTCCCTGATATCTATCGACGCTTCATTCAACTGCATTATAAGTGCAATAAGGTGCATCAAATGTTGTCAACGGCCACACCACGATGAAAACACCGGTTCCCGTCCGATCACCGAAGTTAAGCATCGTCGGGCCCAGAAAGTACTTTGATGGTTGACCGCATAGGAACACTGGGTGCTGTTGATTTCAACATCATTTTTATTTTATCGCCTGGATTACATTTATCAAGAATTATTAAAAATCTCTTCCATTAATTCTACCCATCTAAATTAAAGTACACCTTTAAAATATTTAATTTTCAATGCTATTACATTTTGAAAACGAAATAAACCTTTGCACATTAACACGTAGTTTTACTTTTCATCACACACGAAACGAATAAAGAGATTAATTCCTTCGATATGGTATTAGTTCATTCACTCTTTTTATACATAGTTTTCTTTTCAAATTCATATGAAACATAGCAAACGATGCTAGCGGCATTACATCGCCTGAAGATAATTTGCAACCACGTTCTCTTTGATTCCAAACTGCAAAAAAATGCACATGAGCTTTACTTTCCCATTCGTCCTTCTCCACCGTGGAAATATGATAGAATTGAGTACCGATGATTCTTGCCAACGGCCATACCACGATGAAAACACCGGTTCTCGTCCGATCACCGAAGTTAAGCATCGTCGGGCCCGGATAGTACTTGGATGGGTGACCGCCTGGGAACACCGGGTGCTGTTGGTTTTATTTTTATTTTTAGTTAAAAATGCACATGAGCTTTACTTTCCCATTCGTCCTTCTCCACCGTGGAATGTGATGGAATTCAGTACCGATGATTCTTGCCAACGGCCATACCACGATGAAAACACCGGTTCTCGTCCGATCACCGAAGTTAAGCATCGTCGGGCCCGGATAGTACTTGGATGGGTGACCGCCTGGGAACACCGGGTGCTGTTGGTTTTATTTTTATTTTCCTACAATGCATGTTCTTCGACAGACATATTCCACCTAAACTATCTTTCTTCTTAACAAACGTTTTCTTTTATCAAAGATCAATTTCCTCAGATTATTTATAAGGAATACGTACTACTACTACTACTATCCCGAGCATTCCTTTTCAATTAATTTACGCTGTAAGTGGCAACGATTAATGTCAACGGCCATACCACGATTAAAGCACCGGTTCTCGTACGATCACCGAAGTTAAACATCGTCGGGCCTAGTCATTACCTGGATGGGTGATCATCTGGGAATGCCGTTCACATTTTAAATTTCACTTAAGGTGTTTAATGTGATAATCTCATATCGTGGAATATATTTTTCTTCATTTTCTAATCTCCTTTCAAGAGAGTAGTGTCTGAATTTAACAACTTTCCTCTCGCTTTCATATTTAATCATACGTTTCCTACTTTTTTTTAATATTAACAAAATTTAAGTAAAACTAAAGATATATCGTTCGCCTTAACGAAAACGTACGATTATTAAGTGGAAAATTGTCATGTAACGTACACACTGAGATTAATATGTAAAGTTTAACTTTCTTTTCCTTCCCTCACTTCTTAATCTTAAATAATCACTGCATGTACATATATTCTGCGGAATAATTACAATTACTTTTTCGTGCTAGGGATACCTTTTTGCTTTAAATTTATGCATGTGCAACTAAGTCCAACATTATATTCTCCGATATTACATCTCTCTCGCATATCTTTCTTTTCTTTTTGTTTAAAGTTAGACTACATTTTAAACAATCATCTGCCATCATACGGATGTTACTTCATAATTATCTTCCGATGATTCTCATATTCCTTCAATTAACGTCCTAACTATGCAGGAGAAATCCTTCGCAGATGAAATGCGATTCGCACTTCACGTACCTTCATGCGCAAATTCATTAATTTCCTCTTCCCATTGCATACTCGTGCATAAACGTTTACTTCGTGTCACTACGCAAGTAGAATTTAAAAAAATACTTTGTACACATCCCTAATTTTAAGAAGACAATGCAAGGAAAACGAAAGACGTCGAACGTCTCACCGCTTCGGCTGCGGGAGGGAATCGGTCGGAGATGATAACTTCTATTTACAATATAATAGCTACTTTGTCCTTTCCACATCCGAAACAAATCTCCACTTTCCAGAAATCATGCTCTAGCCACCTCTCCATAAACATTGTATCAAATTTTAGACATTGTGAAGGCTGTTGAAATGGGGACTTGATAGTGTGACGAGAGACGTACAGGCGCGAGGAGGACGAAAAGACGTTCGAGAAGGGGGTCGTTTGCTCGATGCTCTACGACGACATCGTCTGCATATCGACGCTGAATTCCAGCCACTTGGTAGAGGAAGGATGAACATATATGCGCGTGCAATCGTTTTCCACGAAACTTCGTGGAAACTCCCAAGGAAAATGTTTTTCTGACGGACGCGCGACCGAGGGGAATACAAGTGCCGCTCGACGACCTTCCTGTTCGGATGCCGACGGCGACGCTGCGACAATCGACAAAGCATTCGAAGGCCTCAAGTCCACTCCCGCTCCTCGCAGTCGGCGCCTCTCTGAATCGCCTCCCACACCTCCAAAAAAACCATTCTCTGCAAGCGAGCAAAGTACGGAGCAACCGAGAACGACACATCTCCAACGTTTCCGAGAGATGGAATTGGTCCGAAATGGTACGCGTCGAATTACGTATTCCGGAACGGACGATCCTGAAATTATTTCTTAGTAAAGAAATAACCATGGCAGACGCATCGGCTAATGCAGCAGCAGCATCCTCTCCCCCATCGCAGCCGGCGGGCGCGGTGGCCGTGAAACCCGTGCAGGCTTCCGCAGCATCCTCCGCTTCGAAGAAGGGCGCGGCAAAGGGTGGAGCGAAGAAGGCACGCGCAAAGCCATCTCATCCTCCCACTTCAGAGATGGTTAACAACGCAGTGAAGGCGCTGAAGGAGAGGGGTGGCTCATCACTGCAAGCAATCAAGAAATACATCGCGGCGAGCTACAAGGCTGACGCCGAGAAGCTTTCTCCCTTCATCAAGAAGTACCTGAAGTCTGCAGTCACTTCCGGAACTCTCGTTCAGACCAAGGGGAAAGGCGCATCCGGATCTTTCAAGCTGAGCTCTCAAACTCTGAAAGAGAAGGCCGCACCCGCAGCTTCCGCGACCAAGGCAAAGAAAACCGCCGGCGCCAAGAAGGGTGTGAAGAAGGCAGCGAAACCCGCGGGAAAGAAGGCAGCGGGAGCAGCCACTTCCGCATCCGGTGCCACCAAGAGATCCGCACCCAAGGAGAGGAGCAAGTCGGCACCACCTGCAAAGAAAGCGAAGAAGCCCGCAGCAGAGAAGCCGAAAAAGAAGGCCGCAGGAAAACCCGCTGCAAAGGCTGCCAAATCTCCATCCAAGGCGAAGAAGGCAACCAAACCGCGGGCCCCGAAGCCGAAGAAGACGCCGACAAAGGCAAAGCCCGCAGCCAAAAAGCCAGCAGCTCAGAAGAAGAAGTAAATTCCTCTTCTCTTCGTCGACGTCTTCCTCTTCCGAGGGCGTAATTAAGGTCCTTTTCAGGACCATCAAAACATCTCAAAGAAATCGATTTCATGCTAATCATCCAACAATTCCTTTAATTCATTCCACTTCTCATTACGATCGCTTTTAATGCACAAATAAATAAATGCATCCAGGTCATCAGGGACATCAACGCTTGATTTCTCGGATTTTCTGCTTGCATCCACATAAAATCAGCTGTTCCAAATAAAAATAATAAAATCCATCTCAATCACACGAATGAAACTAACGGAATAAACGACGTAGAAAGGGTTACATGGTAGGCAGAGTTCATCGAACCCAAAATCTGTTTCTTTAATCGTTCATTCTAAATATCATTATTCTCTAAATTAGCATGCATTCCCTAATCTTTCCTTCGCACAGCTAAAAAAAATGAATCGTTTTATTTGTCAACTAATATCCAGTTATCAATCATCCCATCCTCTTCTAATTATTACTTAAAAATTTTATTATTCTCCTTCGAAATTTCACTCAGTTATGCATCATTTTCATTTGCTTAATATTCTCCTTACTTTCATTTATTTCATAACATCTGAATGGCAGTTAACACCTCGTTTCTAAAGGAAAACTTTTGGCCCTTAAAAGGGCCTTTTGTTTAGACGATGGGGAGGACCGCTTATGCACGCTCTCCACGAATACGGCGAGCCAGCTGGATGTCCTTAGGCATGATGGTGACACGCTTGGCGTGGATGGCGCAAAGGTTGGTGTCCTCAAAGAGACCGACGAGGTAAGCCTCGCTGGCCTCCTGGAGAGCCATAACTGCAGAGCTCTGGAAACGGAGATCGGTCTTGAAGTCCTGTGCGATCTCACGAACCAGGCGCTGGAAGGGCAACTTGCGGATGAGAAGTTCAGTGCTCTTCTGGTAACGCCTGATTTCACGGAGAGCGACAGTACCGGGGCGGTATCTGTGGGGCTTCTTCACTCCTCCGGTGGCCGGGGCGCTCTTACGAGCAGCCTTGGTGGCCAGCTGCTTGCGGGGGGCCTTTCCTCCGGTGGACTTACGGGCGGTCTGCTTCGTACGTGCCATGGCTTCTGTCTAAGACAAAACCGAATTTCATTCCCTATATGATCCGAGCCATATATATACACTCTCAGTGGCGCGTCCGCTAGGGTTTTTCCCATTGGCTGACTGCATTGTCCCGCCACCTCACGCCGGGACGCTATATATATATCGCATAATTCTGGTTCCTGGAGAATTCAGCTTTTCGCAGCAGAATCTAAGCAGCAGCTGACAAGATGACCGGACGTGGAAAGGGAGGAAAAGGCTTGGGAAAGGGTGGCGCCAAGCGTCATCGCAAAGTTCTTCGCGATAACATCCAGGGAATCACCAAGCCCGCCATCCGCCGTCTCGCCCGTCGTGGTGGAGTAAAACGTATCTCTGGACTCATCTACGAAGAGACCCGCGGCGTCCTCAAGGTTTTCCTTGAGAACGTCATCCGCGACGCTGTCACCTACACCGAACACGCAAAGAGGAAGACCGTCACCGCCATGGACGTCGTCTACGCCCTCAAGAGGCAAGGACGCACCCTCTACGGTTTCGGCGGTTAGACACCTCGCGACATCGTCTCAGGAGTCCAAAAAACTCGGCCCTTCTCAGGGCCACAAAAACTTCCTCTGAGAAAAGAGTGCTATTCCATCATTTCCTCATTCCCTTTTCGAATTATAAACATTAAAAACGTCAACTTCTTCGCAGGCGAAGACGACAAAATAAACCGATCGTCTCGAATCCTCTCCACGAAATCAGAGTCTTACGAATTCATTACGAATTAACCGCTATAAAAATTTTTTCTCTTAGACTTCACATTACTTTTCTTCCTGCATTCCTATTCACGCGTTCATCCCCCTCTCATCGAATGCTCGATACCGATCATCCGACCTTCCCTTGCCAAACGACAAAACATTACGTGAAAAGAGGCGAAAACGGTACTTTTAAAAATCACTGCTTTTCGCCCATCCACTTGCAATCCCACGTTTTTTTTTCCTTTCCACCCATCGCATCGAAATCGTAATCCTTCCATCTGATCGCGCACACGCTACTTACATCCCCTTGCGTTCCGCGGCCAAGGAATCATTTCATTAGTGCGAGAATCATACGTCTATTTGCACATTTCTCTTTTTTTTTCTCTTTTCATTACCAATAGATCTAAATGCCTTTATTTTTTATCAAAAGGAATATATTTTATTATCATTCTTTTCAGTTTAACGTAGAGTATCAATCAGGTAAGTAAGTGAGTAAGATTTGCACATTCGTTCTCTAATTTGAGTTTTTCTTGGCCCTGAAAAGGGCCGTTTATCGCCGTGCGAAGTGATTTATGCCTTCTTCTCCGTCTTCTTGGGCAAGAGGACGGCCTGAATGTTAGGCAGCACACCACCCTGAGCGATGGTCACTCCAGAGAGAAGCTTGTTCAACTCCTCGTCGTTACGGATGGCAAGTTGAAGATGGCGAGGAATGATCCTGGTCTTCTTGTTGTCACGAGCAGCATTTCCTGCCAACTCGAGAACTTCAGCGGCCAAGTATTCCATGACGGCTGCGAGATACACGGGTGCTCCGGCACCGACGCGCTCTGCGTAGTTACCCTTCCTCAAGAGACGGTGGATACGTCCCACGGGGAACTGAAGTCCAGCACGGCTGGAACGGGACTTGGACTTTCCCTTAACTTTTCCTCCCTTTCCTCTTCCGGACATGGCTGATTCTTTCTCGGCTGCAAGACGAAAGAAGAAACGATATTAGTGAGAAATCCTGTGCGCTCAATATATAACTACATGGGGAAGAGGCCGCGCGGGGGTTGCCGTCACGTGATTGGTCCCTCGGTAGGGAGTGAGGATCGGCTTTCACCAAATATAAAAGCACCCCGAAAATGCTCCGGGACCATTCTGAGATTTGTTCTCATCTAGCAGCATCATGCCGCCCAAGACTAGTGGAAAAGCCGCAAAGAAGGCCGGTAAGGCCCAGAAGAACATCTCCAAGGGAGATAAGAAGAAGAAGCGCAGGAGGAAGGAAAGCTACGCAATCTACATCTACAAGGTCCTCAAGCAGGTCCACCCCGACACTGGAATCTCCAGCAAGGCCATGAGCATCATGAACAGCTTCGTGAACGACATCTTCGAGAGAATCGCCGCCGAAGCATCTCGTCTCGCTCATTACAACAAGCGTTCCACCATCACCAGCAGGGAGGTGCAGACAGCTGTGAGGCTGCTCCTTCCCGGAGAGCTTGCCAAGCACGCTGTCAGTGAGGGAACCAAGGCTGTCACCAAGTACACCAGCTCCAAGTAAATTGGAAGGAGTATATGGTTGCTTCAGCATAAACGGCCCTTTTAAGGGCCAAGAAAAATTCTATCTGAGAGAATGAATATGCTAAATTATTACCTTCTGGGAATTATTTTGACACTAGGATGATGTGCTTTTGAGTAGAAAAATATGTTATTGCAGAAAAAAACAATCGGTTAAAATTTTGAGGGAAAAGTTTAACAAATGCACGGTAGGAACTTAGCACCGAAAGGCACCGCGGAAAATTTTTTAGCCCCTGTAAAGTATACAACCCGCATGGCGGCAACATATACGCAGGGGCAAAGAGGATCGGTCTCCCCCCCGCTCGACAAAAATTTTCTGCCCCCCGCTCGACGAAAAATTTTTGGGAGATCTCCCCCCCGCTCGACAAAAATTTTGCCCGACCACGTGGTCGCGGATAGACCCGCGATACCACCGTGGAAACAGTGCAAGGTCACCGGCTCGTGAACCGAAGACTCGAAATTAAACAAACGACATCGAAATTCCTCTTAATTTGCAATAAATTGCACTTTTTCTTCTAAATAAAGCTTACCTTTGTATTCCCTCTCTTTCCTGTGATGCACTGGCTGTCGCAGCTGCCTCAATAGTCGTTCAGTCGATGCATTCACTAAATACTCAATTAAATAACACCGCTAATAAACAATTTAACGCATAATCTCCAGTGGGAATGATGCCACAACACTTCTCATCAGCTACGTACAAAATTGGAATATTTTAAGTTTCCAGCACTGCTCTTCTGCAGAGTAATTGTGGGAATCCCCCAAAGACATCGATATGACGATAAAGCGTGGGAAAATATATTAATCAAATACATAATTCGACGGAAGACGGTCCTACAGGTGCTGCCATCCAACGGTCGGATGCCAAACCTCACCATCGGAGAGGCACCTTAATATGAGGTCTCTTTTCTCACGATTCGTGGCGATTAAAAATATAGAACATATCAATTGTTTCTCTCCAAACCTTCTGCTATCTTGCCATCCATTCGTAATCTCTCTGGGAAGAAAATTGATCCACTTAAACCTTCCCAAAGTTGACCGTGTCCCACGCGTAAATTGGAAGAGTAATATCTACCATGCCTATTTCTTATCCGTTCGCATTTTTATTCCCGTTCCTTCAGAATTCGATGCCGTGGACATCACTTTCAATGTTCCTTAAGTTATTTCCTCCCAACTTGCAAATAAAATGTGTTACTTAAGACATTTTCCCTGATATCTATCGACGCTTCATTCAACTGCATTATAAGTGCAATAAGGTGCATCAAATGTTGTCAACGGCCACACCACGATGAAAACACCGGTTCCCGTCCGATCACCGAAGTTAAGCATCGTCGGGCCCAGAAAGTACTTTGATGGTTGACCGCATAGGAACACTGGGTGCTGTTGATTTCAACATCATTTTTATTTTATCGCCTGGATTACATTTATCAAGAATTATTAAAAATCTCTTCCATTAATTCTACCCATCTAAATTAAAGTACACCTTTAAAATATTTAATTTTCAATGCTATTACATTTTGAAAACGAAATAAACCTTTGCACATTAACACGTAGTTTTACTTTTCATCACACACGAAACGAATAAAGAGATTAATTCCTTCGATATGGTATTAGTTCATTCACTCTTTTTATACATAGTTTTCTTTTCAAATTCATATGAAACATAGCAAACGATGCTAGCGGCATTACATCGCCTGAAGATAATTTGCAACCACGTTCTCTTTGATTCCAAACTGCAAAAAAAATGCACATGAGCTTTACTTTCCCATTCGTCCTTCTCCACCGTGGAATATGATAGAATTGAGTACCGATGATTCTTGCCAACGGCCATACCACGATGAAAACACCGGTTCTCGTCCGATCACCGAAGTTAAGCATCGTCGGGCCCGGATAGTACTTGGATGGGTGACCGCCTGGGAACACCGGGTGCTGTTGGTTTTATTTTTATTTTTAGTTAAAAATGCACATGAGCTTTACTTTCCCATTCGTCCTTCTCCACCGTGGAATGTGATGGAATTCAGTACCGATGATTCTTGCCAACGGCCATACCACGATGAAAACACCGGTTCTCGTCCGATCACCGAAGTTAAGCATCGTCGGGCCCGGATAGTACTTGGATGGGTGACCGCCTGGGAACACCGGGTGCTGTTGGTTTTATTTTTATTTTTCCTACAATGCATGTTCTTCGACAGACATATTCCACCTAAACTATCTTTCTTCTTAACAAACGTTTTCTTTTATCAAAGATCAATTTCCTCAGATTATTTATAAGGAATACGTACTACTACTACTACTATCCCGAGCATTCCTTTTCAATTAATTTACGCTGTAAGTGGCAACGATTAATGTCAACGGCCATACCACGATTAAAGCACCGGTTCTCGTACGATCACCGAAGTTAAACATCGTCGGGCCTAGTCATTACCTGGATGGGTGATCATCTGGGAATGCCGTTCACATTTTAAATTTCACTTAAGGTGTTTAATGTGATAATCTCATATCGTGGAATATATTTTTCTTCATTTTCTAATCTCCTTTCAAGAGAGTAGTGTCTGAATTTAACAACTTTCCTCTCGCTTTCATATTTAATCATACGTTTCCTACTTTTTTTTAATATTAACAAAATTTAAGTAAAACTAAAGATATATCGTTCGCCTTAACGAAAACGTACGATTATTAAGTGGAAAATTGTCATGTAACGTACACACTGAGATTAATATGTAAAGTTTAACTTTCTTTTCCTTCCCTCACTTCTTATTCTTAAATAATCACTGCATGTACATATATTCTGCGGAATAATTACAATTACTTTTTCGTGCTAGGGATACCTTTTTGCTTTAAATTTATGCATGTGCAACTAAGTCCAACATTATATTCTCCGATATTACATCTCTCTCGCATATCTTTCTTTTCTTTTTGTTTAAAGTTAGACTACATTTTAAACAATCATCTGCCATCATACGGATGTTACTTCATAATTATCTTCCGATGATTCTCATATTCCTTCAATTAACGTCCTAACTATGCAGGAGAAATCCTTCGCAGATGAAAATGCGATTCGCACTTCACGTACCTTCATGCGCAAATTCATTAATTTCCTCTTCCCATTGCATACTCGTGCATAAACGTTTACTTCGTGTCACTACGCAAGTAGAATTTAAAAAAATACTTTGTACACATCCCTAATTTTAAGAAGACAATGCAAGGAAAACGAAAGACGTCGAACGTCTCACCGCTTCGGCTGCGGGAGGGAATCGGTCGGAGATGATAACTTCTATTTACAATATAATAGCTACTTTGTCCTTTCCACATCCGAAACAAATCTCCACTTTCCAGAAATCATGCTCTAGCCACCTCTCCATAAACATTGTATCAAATTTTAGACATTGTGAAGGCTGTTGAAATGGGGACTTGATAGTGTGACGAGAGACGTACAGGCGCGAGGAGGACGAAAAGACGTTCGAGAAGGGGGTCGTTTGCTCGATGCTCTACGACGACATCGTCTGCATATCGACGCTGAATTCCAGCCACTTGGTAGAGGAAGGATGAACATATATGCGCGTGCAATCGTTTTCCACGAAACTTCGTGGAAACTCCCAAGGAAAATGTTTTTCTGACGGACGCGCGACCGAGGGGAATACAAGTGCCGCTCGACGACCTTCCTGTTCGGATGCCGACGGCGACGCTGCGACAATCGACAAAGCATTCGAAGGCCTCAAGTCCACTCCCGCTCCTCGCAGTCGGCGCCTCTCTGAATCGCCTCCCACACCTCCAAAAAAACCATTCTCTGCAAGCGAGCAAGTACGGAGCAACCGAGAACGACACATCTCCAACGTTTCCGAGAGATGGAATTGGTCCGAATGGTACGCGTCGAATTACGTATTCCGGAACGGACGATCCTGAATTATTTCTTAGTAAAGAAATAACCATGGCAGACGCATCGGCTAATGCAGCAGCAGCATCCTCTCCCCCATCGCAGCCGGCGGGCGCGGTGGCCGTGGAAACCCGTGCAGGCTTC
>JAVFKF010000214.1:20000-22018 GCA_036926295.1 Pachydiplax longipennis
CGAAGTCCGACGGCTGACTTAAGTGTTTCTTAGCTGCACCCGCCCTGGAGCACCCCGTCGTCACGGAGCGGCTCGGGGCAACGGGGCACCTTCAGAGGGTACCGCCGCGTTCACCCGCCGTCGAGCATCGAACCCGGAATTCGGAGTTTCGGGGTCGGCCGCCTTGGGAGAGTCATGGGGACTCCCGCCCCGTCGCCGGACCCGGAGGCTTGCCGGGAGATGCCGCCTCGATCGCCGGGACCGATCCGCGCCCGCCCCCGAAAGGGGTCCGAAAGAGGGGACCTCGGGTGTCCGGGAGTCGACCAATGGCTTATATCCGAGGCCGGGCGGAGGTGCCGGCGGGAGAGATCCTCCACGTCCGGTAAAGAGAGCTCGTTCTCCGGCGAGCGATACTTTTCCGCTGACAGTTGGTTGTGAGCCGGCCGTTTTTGGCGGCCAGCTCCCGGGCGAATGCCCGATCCTCAGCCGGCCGCGTGTCAAGCCCGTGAAGGCGGGGCACAGATGCGGCGAACTGACTTCGGAAACAGAGAATTGTGCGCTCGGTGGAACGCAGTGTACGAAATCGAGTCCCACGTCCTACTGTCTTGGGTGACTTTGTGATCCCAGGCCGGTTCGGTTAGTTGGCGATGCTCGAACGAAGCGAGAGAGAGAGATAGAATGGATCCCCCTCGAGGGACCGCTCATGCCCCGTTTCTCTCCGTCGGGCGTTCGCGCCCTGGAGAGGCGAAGGCGAACGAGGGTCACCGTCGTCGATGCGCCCTCGGTGGCGGAGGCGTCGGTGATTCCTTCGGTGCGTGGCTCGCATAGCACGCTCCCTGGTTGATCCTGCCAGTAGTCATATGCTTGTCTCAAAGATTAAGCCATGCATGTCTCAGTACAAGCCGCATTAAGGCGAAACCGCGAATGGCTCATTAAATCAGTTATGGTTCCTTAGATCTTACTCTTTTTACATGGATAACTGTGGTAATTCTAGAGCTAATACATGAAACTTGTACCCCGACTTTGCGGAAGGGGTGCTTTTATTAGAACAAAACCAATCGGGCGGTTCTGCCGTCCGTTGCCTTGGTGACTCTGAATAACTTTGGGCTGATCGCACGGTCCTAGCACCGGCGACGCATCTTTCAAATGTCTGCCTTATCAACTGTCGATGGTAGGTTCTGCGCCTACCATGGTTGTAACGGGTGACGGGGAATCAGGTTCGATTCCGGAGAGGGAGCCTGAGAAACGGCTACCACATCCAAGGAAGGCAGCAGGCGCGCAAATTACCCACTCCCGGCACGGGGAGGTAGTGACGAAAAATAACGATACGGGACTCATCCGAGGCCCCGTAATCGGAATGAGAACACTTTAAATCCTTTAACGAGGATCTATTGGAGGGCAAGTCTGGTGCCAGCAGCCGCGGTAATTCCAGCTCCAATAGCGTATATTAAAGTTGTTGCGGTTAAAAGCTCGTAGTCGGAGGTGTGTCTCGGACGGTCGGTTCGCCGCTTGTCGGTGCTCAACTGGCCGGTCCGGACGTCCTGCCGGTGGGGCTGTAAAAGGCTCCGTTATCCTTCTTTGGTCCTCTTCATTGAGTGCCTTGGTGGGCCGGCACGTTTACTTTGAACAAATTAGAGTGCTCAAAGCAGGCCGTTGGTCGCCTGAATACTGTGTGCATGGAATAATAGAATAGGACCTCGGTTCCATTTTGTTGGTTTTCAGAACTCGAGGTAATGATTAATAGGGACGGACGGGGGCATTCGTATTGCGACGTTAGAGGTGAAATTCTTGGATCGTCGCAAGACGAACCGATGCGAAAGCATTTGCCAAGAACGTTTTCGTTGATCAAGAACGAAAGTTAGAGGTTCGAAGGCGATCAGATACCGCCCTAGTTCTAACCATAAACGATGCCAGCTAGCCATCCGCCGAAGTTCCTTATATGACTCGGCGGGCAGCTTCCGGGAAACCAAAGCTCTTGGGTTCCGGGGGAAGTATGGTTGCAAAGCTCAAACTTAAAGGAATTGACGGAAGGGCTCCAC
>JAVFKF010000215.1:0-49098 GCA_036926295.1 Pachydiplax longipennis
TACCAAAATCGAGCTAAACACGTCCTTTTTTTCTTTTTTCGCGTTGATTTCGACGATTTTATCAAAATCGAGGTAAAAACGTCCTTTTTTCTTATTTCGCGTTCATTCGACGATTTTACCAAAATCGAACTAAAAAAGTCCTTTTTTCTTATTTCGCGTTCATTTCGACGATTTTACCAAAATCGAGCTAAATACGTCCTTTTTTCTTTTTTCCTGTTCATTTCGACGATTTTACCAAAATCGAGCTAAAAACGTCCTTTTTTCTTTTTTCGCGTTCATTTCGACGATTTTACCAAAATCGAGCTGAAAACGTCCTTTTTTTCTTTTTTCCCGTTCATTTCGACGATTTTACCAAAATCGAGCTAAAAACGTCCTTTTTTCTTTTTTAGCGTTCATTTCGACGATTTTACCAAAATCGAGCTAAAAACGTCCTTTTTTCTTTTTTCCCGTTCATTTCGACGATTTTACCAAAATTGAGCTGATAACGTCCTTTTTCTTTTTTCGCGTTCATTTCGACGATTTTACCAAAATCGAGCTAAAAACGTCCTTTTTTGTTTTTTCCCGTTCATTTCGACGATTTTACCAAAATCGAGCTAAAAACGTCCATTTTTCTTTTTTCGCGATCATTTCGACGATTTTACCTTAATCGAGCTAAAAACGTCCTTTTTTCTTTTTTCCCGTTCATTTCGACGATTTTACCAAAATCGAGCTGAAAACGTCCTTTTTCTTTTTTCGCGTTCATTTCGACGATTTTACCATAATCGAGCTAAAAACGTCCTTTTTTCATTTTTCGCGTTCATTTCGACGATTTTACCAAAATCGAGCTAAATACGTCCTTTTTTCTTTTTTCCCGTTCATTTCGACAATTTTACAAAAATCGAGCTAAAAACGTCCTTTTTTCTTTTTTCGCGTTCATTTCGACGATTTTACCAAAATAAAGCAAAAACGTCCTTTTTTCTTTTTTCGCGTTCATTTCGACGATTTTACCAAAATCGAGCTAAAAACGTCCTTTTTTTCTTTTTTCGCGTTCATTTCGACGGTTTTATCAAAATCGAGGTAAAAACGTCCTTTTTTCTTATTTCGCTTTCATTTCGACGATTTTACCAAAATCGAGCTAAAAACGTCCTTTTTTCTTATTTCGCGTTCATTTCGACGATTTTACCAAAATCGAGCTGAAAACGTCCTTTTTTCTTTTTTCGCGTTCATTTCGACGATTTTACCAAAATCGAGTTAAGAACGTCCTTTTTTTGTCCCGTTCATTTCGACGATTTTACCAAAATCGAGCTAAAAACGTCCTTTTTTCTTTTTTCCCGTTCATTTCGACGATTTTACCAAAATCGAGAAGAAAACGTCCTTTTTTTCTTTTCTCCCCGTTCATTTCGACGATTTTACCAAAATCGAGCTAAAAACGTCCTTTTTTCTTTTTTCGCGTTCATTTCGACGATTTTACCAAAATCGAGCTAAAAACGTCCTTTTTTCTTATTTCGCGTTCATTTCGACGATTTTACCAAAATCGAGCTAAAAACGTCCTTTTTAATTTTTTCGCGTTCATTTCGACGATTTTACCAAAATCGCGCTAAAAACGTCCTTTTTACTTTTTTCGCGTTCATTTCGACGATTTTAACAAAATCCAGCAAAAACGTCCTTTTTTCTTTTTTCGCGTTCATTTCGACGATTTTACCAAAATCGAGCTAAAAACGTCCTTTTTTCTTTTTTAGCGTTCATTTCGACGATTTCACCAAAATCGAGCTAAAAACGTCCTTTTTTCTTTTTTCGCGTTCATTTCGACGATTTTACCAAAATCGAGCTAAAAACGTCCTTTTTTCTTTTTTCGCGTTCATTTCGACGATTTTACCAAAATCCAGCAAAAACGTCCTTTTTTCTTTTTTCGCGTTCATTTCGACGATTTTACCAAAATCCAGCAAAAACGTCCATTTTTCTTTTTTCGCGTTCATTTCGACGATTTTACCAAAATCGAGCTAAAAACGTCCTTTTTTATTTTTTAGCGTTCATTTCGACGATTTCACCAAAATCGAGCTAAAAACGTCCTTTTTTCTTTTTTCGCGTTCTTTTCGACGATTTTACCAAAATCGAGCTAAAAACGTCCTTTTTTCTTTTTTCGCGTTCATTTCGACGATTTTACCAAAATCCAGCAAAAACGTCCTTTTTTCTTTTTTCGCGTTCATTTCGACGATTTTACCAAAATCGAGCTAAAAACGTCCTTTTTTCTTTTTTAGCGTTCATTTCGACGATTTCACCAAAATCGAGCTAAACACGTCCTTTTTTTCTTTTTTCGCGTTCATTTCGACGGTTTTATCAAAATCGAGGTAAAAACGTCCTTTTTTCTTTTTTCCCGTTCATTTCGACGATTTTACCAAAATCGAGCTAAAAACGTCCTTTTTTCTTATTTCGCGTTCATTTCGACGATTTTACCAAAATCGAGCTAAAAACGTCCTTTTTTCTTTTTTCGCGTTCATTTCGACGATTTTACCAAAATGGAGCTAAACACGTCCTTTTTTTCTTTTTTCGCGTTCATTTCGAATATTTTACCAAAATCGAGCTAAAAACGTCCTTTTTTCTTTTTTCGCGTTCATTTCGACGATTTTACCAAAATCGAGCTAAATACGTCCTTTTTTCTTTTTTCGCGTTTATTTCGACGAATTTACCAAAATCGAGCTAAACACGTCCTTTTTTCTTTTTTCGCGTTCATTTCGACGATTTTACCAAAATCGAGCTAAAAACGTCCTTTTTTCTTTTTTCGCGTTCATTTCGACGATTTTACCAAAATCGAGCTAAACACGTCCTTTTTTCTTTTTTCGCGTTCATTTCGACGATTTTACCAAAATCGAGCTAAAAACGTCCTTTTTTCTTTTTTCGCGTTTATTTCGACGATTTTACCAAATAGAGCTAAATACGTCCTTTTTCTTTTTTCCCGTTCATTTCGACGATTTTAGCAAAATCGAGCTAAAAACGTCCTTTTTTCTTTTTTCGCGTTCATTTCGACGATTTTACCAAAATCGAGCTAAATACGTCATTTTTCTTTTTTCGCGTTCATTTCGACGATTTTACCAAAATCGAGCTAAATACGTCCTTTTTTCTTTTTTCGCGTTTTTTTCGACGATTTTACCAAAATCCAGCAAAAACGTCCTTTTTTCTTTTTTCGCGTTCATTTCGACGATTTTACCAAAATCGAGCTAAAAACGTCCTTTTTTCTTTTTTCCCGTTCATTTCGACGATTTTACCAAAATCGAGCTAAAAACGTCCTTTTTTCTTTTTTCGCGTTCATTTCGACGATTTTACCAAAATCGAGCTAAATACGTCCTTTTTTCTTTTTTCGCGTTCATTTCGAAGATTTTACCAAAATCGAGCTAAAAACGTCCTTTTTTCTTATTTCGCGTTCATTTCGACGATTTTACCAAAATCGAGCTAAATACGTCCTTTTTTCTTTTTTCGCATTCATTTCGACGATTTTACCAAAATCGAGCTAAATACGTCCTTTTTTCTTTTTTCCCGTTCATTTCGACGATTTTACCAAAATCGAGCTAAAAACGTCCTTTTTTCTTTTTTCCCGTTGATTTCGACGATTTTACCAAAATCGAGCTAAAAACGTCCTTTTTTCTTTTTTCGCGTTCATTTCGATGATTTTATCAAAATCAAGCAAAAACGTCCTTTTTTCTTTTTTCGCGTTCATTTCGACGATTTTACCAAAATCTAGCTAAACACGTCCTTTTTTCTTTTTTCGCGTTCATTCGACGATTTTACCAAAATCGAACTAAAAACGTCCTTTTTTCTTATTTCGCGTTCATTCGACGATTTTACCAAAATCGAACTAAAAAAGTCCTTTTTTCTTATTTCGCGTTCATTTCGACGATTTTACCAAAATCGAGCTAAATACGTCCTTTTTTCTTTTTTCCTGTTCATTTCGACGATTTTACCAAAATCGAGCTAAAAACGTCCTTTTTTCTTTTTTCGCGTTCATTTCGACGATTTTACCAAAATCGAGCTGAAAACGTCCTTTTTTTCTTTTTTCCCGTTCATTTCGACGATTTTACCAAAATCGAGCTAAAAACGTCCTTTTTTCTTTTTTAGCGTTCATTTCGACGATTTTACCAAAATCGAGCTAAAAACGTCCTTTTTTCTTTTTTCCCGTTCATTTCGACGATTTTACCAAAATTGAGCTGATAACGTCCTTTTTCTTTTTTCGCGTTCATTTCGACGATTTTACCAAAATCGAGCTAAAAACGTCCTTTTTTGTTTTTTCCCGTTCATTTCGACGATTTTACCAAAATCGAGCTAAAAACGTCCATTTTTCTTTTTTCGCGATCATTTCGACGATTTTACCTTAATCGAGCTAAAAACGTCCTTTTTTCTTTTTTCCCGTTCATTTCGACGATTTTACCAAAATCGAGCTGAAAACGTCCTTTTTCTTTTTTCGCGTTCATTTCGACGATTTTACCATAATCGAGCTAAAAACGTCCTTTTTTCATTTTTCGCGTTCATTTCGACGATTTTACCAAAATCGAGCTAAATACGTCCTTTTTTCTTTTTTCCCGTTCATTTCGACGATTTTACCAAAATCGAGCTAAAAACGTCCTTTTTTTCTTTTTTCGCGTTCATTTCGACGGTTTTATCAAAATCGAGGTAAAAACGTCCTTTTTTCTTATTTCGCGTTCATTTCGACGATTTTACCAAAATCGAGCTAAAAACGTCCTTTTTTCTTATTTCGCGTTCATTTCGACGATTTTACCAAAATCGAGCTGAAAACGTCCTTTTTTCTTTTTTCGCGTTCATTTCGACGATTTTACCAAAATCGAGTTAAGAACGTCCTTTTTTTGTCCCGTTCATTTCGACGATTTTACCAAAATCGAGCTAAAAACGTCCTTTTTTCTTTTTTCCCGTTCATTTCGACGATTTTACCAAAATCGAGAAGAAAACGTCCTTTTTTTCTTTTCTCCCCGTTCATTTCGACGATTTTACCAAAATCGAGCTAAAAACGTCCTTTTTTCTTTTTTCGCGTTCATTTCGACGATTTTACCAAAATCGAGCTAAAAACGTCCTTTTTTCTTATTTCGCGTTCATTTCGACGATTTTACCAAAATCGAGCTAAAAACGTCCTTTTTAATTTTTTCGCGTTCATTTCGACGATTTTACCAAAATCGCGCTAAAAACGTCCTTTTTACTTTTTTCGCGTTCATTTCGACGATTTTACCAAAATCCAGCAAAAACGTCCTTTTTTCTTTTTTCGCGTTCATTTCGACGATTTTACCAAAATCGAGCTAAAAACGTCCTTTTTTCTTTTTTAGCGTTCATTTCGACGATTTCACCAAAATCGAGCTAAAAACGTCCTTTTTTCTTTTTTCGCGTTCATTTCGACGATTTTACCAAAATCGAGCTAAAAACGTCCTTTTTTCTTTTTTCGCGTTCATTTCGACGATTTTACCAAAATCCAGCAAAACGTCCTTTTTTCTTTTTCGCGTTCATTTCGACGATTTTACCAAAATCCCAGCAAAAACGTCCTTTTTTCTTTTTTCGCGTTCATTTCGACGATTTTACCAAAATCGAGCTAAAAACGTCCTTTTTTATTTTTTAGCGTTCATTCGACGATTTCACCAAAATCGAGCTAAAAACGTCCTTTTTTCTTTTTTCGCGTTCTTTTCGACGATTTTACCAAAATCGAGCTAAAAACGTCCTTTTTTCTTTTTTCGCGTTCATTTCGACGATTTTACCTAAATCCAGCAAAAACGTCCTTTTTTCTTTTTTCGCGTTCATTTCGACGATTTTACCAAAATCGAGCTAAAAACGTCCTTTTTTCTTTTTTAGCGTTCATTTCGACGATTTCACCAAAATCGAGCTAAACACGTCCTTTTTTTCTTTTTTCGCGTTCATTTCGACGGTTTTATCAAAATCGAGGTAAAAACGTCCTTTTTTCTTTTTTCCCGTTCATTTCGACGATTTTACCAAAATCGAGCTAAAACGTCCTTTTTTCTTATTTCGCGTTCATTTCGACGATTTTACCAAAATCGAGCTAAAAACGTCCTTTTTTCTTTTTTCGCGTTCATTTCGACGATTTTACCAAAATGGAGCTAAACACGTCCTTTTTTCTTTTTTCGCGTTCATTTCGAATATTTTACCAAAATCGAGCTAAAAACGTCCTTTTTTCTTATTTCGCTTCCATTTCCCCAAAAAAGAAAAAAGGACGTTTTCAGCTCGATTTTGGTAAAATCGTCGAAATGAACGCAAAAAAAGAAAAAGGACGTTTTCAGCTCGATTTTGGTAAAATCGTCGAAATGAACGCGAAAAAGAAAAAAGGACGTTTTCAGCTCGATTTTGGTAAAATCGTCGAAATGAACGCGAAAAAAGAAAAAAGGACGTTTTTAGCTCGATTTTGGTAAAATCGTCGAAATGAACGCGAAAAAAGAAAAAAGGACGTGTTTAGCTCGATTTTGGTAAAATCTTCGAAATAACGCGAAAAAAGAAAAAAGGACGTTTATAGCTCGATTTTGGTAAAATCGTCGAAATGAACGCGAAAAAAGAAAAAAGGACGTTTTCAGCTCGATTTTGGTAAAATCGTCGAAATGAACGCGAAAAAAGAAAAAAGGACGTTTTTGCTTGATTTTGGTAAATCGTCGAAATGAACGCGAAAAAAGAAAAAAGGACGTTTTTAGCTCGATTATGGTAAAATCGTCGAAATGGTCGCGAAAAAAGAAAAAAGGACGTTTTTAGCTCGATTTTGATAAAATCGTCGAAATGAACGCGAAAAAAGAAAAAAGGACGTTTTCAGCTCGATTTTTTTAAAATCGTCGAAATGAACGCGAAAAAAGAAAAAAGTACGTTTATAGCTCGATTTTGGTAAAATCGTCGAAATGAACGGGAAAAATGAAAAAAGACGTTTCAGCTCGATTTTGGTAAAATCTTCGAAATGAACGGGAAAAAAGAAAAAAAGGACGTTTTCAGCTCGATTCTGGTAAAATCGTCGAAATGAACGCGAAAAAAGAAAAAAGGACGTTTTTGCTGGATTTTGGTAAAATCGTCGAAATGAACGCGAAAAAAGAAAAAAGGACGTTTTCAGCTCGATTTTGGTAAAATCGTCGAAATGAACGCGAAAAAAGAAAAAAGGACGTTTTTAGCTCGATTTTGGTAAAATCGTCGAAATGAACGCGAAAAAAGAAAAAAGGACGTGTTTAGCTCGATTTTGGTAAAATCTTCGAAATAACGCGAAAAAAGAAAAAAGGACGTTTATAGCTCGATTTTGGTAAAATCGTCGAAATGAACGCGAAAAAAGAAAAAAGGACGTTTTCAGCTCGATTTTGGTAAAATCGTCGAAATGAACGCGAAAAAAGAAAAAAGGACGTTTTTGCTTGATTTTGGTAAAATCGTCGAAATGAACGCGAAAAAAGAAAAAGGACGTTTTTAGCTCGATTATGGTAAAATCGTCGAAATGGTCGCGAAAAAAGAAAAAAGGACGTTTTTAGCTCGATTTTGATAAAATCGTCGAAATGAACGCGAAAAAGAAAAAAGGACGTTTTCAGCTCGATTTTTTTAAAATCGTCGAAATGAACGCGAAAAAAGAAAAAAGTACGTTTATAGCTCGATTTTGGTAAAATCGTCGAAATGAACGGGAAAAATGAAAAAAGACGTTTTCAGCTCGATTTTGGTAAAATCTTCGAAATGAACGGGAAAAAAGAAAAAAAGGACGTTTTCAGCTCGATTCTGGTAAAATCGTCGAAATGAACGCGAAAAAAGAAAAAAGGACGTTTTTGCTGGATTTTGGTAAAATCGTCGAAATGAACGCGAAAAAAGAAAAAAGGACGTTTTCAGCTCGATTTTGGTAAAATCGTCGAAATGAACGCGAAAAAAGAAAAAAGGACCTTTTTAGCTCGATTTTGGTAAAATCGTCGAAATGACCGCGAAAAAAGAAAAAAGGACGTTTTTAGCTCGATTTTGCTAAAATCGTCGAAATGGTCGCGAAAAAAGAAAAAAGGACGTTTTTAGCTCGATTTTGGTAAAATCGTCGAAATGAACGGGAAAAAAGAAAATAGGACGTTTTTAGCTCGATTTTGCTAAAATCGTCGAAATGAACGGGAAAAAAAGAAAAAAGGACGTTTTTAGCTCGATTTTGGTAAAATCGTCGAAATGAACGCGAAAAAAGAAAAAGGACGTTTTCATCTTGATTTTGGTAAAATCGTCGAAATGAACGCTAAAATAGAAAAAAGGACGTTTTCAGCTCGATTTTGGTAAAATCGTCGAAATGAACGCGAAAAAAGAAAAAAGGACGTTTTTAGCTCGATTTTGGTAAAACCGTCGAAATGAACGGGAAAAAAGAAAAAAGGACGTTTTTAGCTCGATTTTGGTAAAATCGTCGAAATGAACGGGAAAAAGAAAAAAGGACGTATTTAGCTCGATTTTGGTAAAACCGTCGAAATGAACGGGAAAAAAGAAAAAAGGACGTTTTTAGCTCGATTTTGGTAAAATCGTCGAAATGAACGCGAAAAAAGAAAAAAGGACGTTTTCAGCTTGATTTTGGTAAAATCGTCGAAATGAACGGGAAAAAAGAAAAAAGGACGTTTTTAGCTCGATTAAGGTAAAATCGTCGAAATGATCGCGAAAAAAGAAAAATGGACGTTTTTAGCTCGATTTTGGTAAAATCGTCGAAATGAACGGGAAAAAAGAAAAAGGACGTTTTCAGCTCGATTTTGGTAAAATCGTCGAAATGAACGGGAAAAAAGAAAAAAGGACGTTTTTAGCTCGATTAAGGTAAAATCGTCGAAATGATCGCGAAAAAAGAAAAATGGACGTTTTTAGCTCGATTTTGGTAAAATCGTCGAAATGAACGGGAAAAAAGAAAAAAGGACGTTTTTAGCTGGATTTTGGTAAAATCGTCGAAATGAACGGGAAAAAAGAAAAAAGGACGTTTTTAGCTCGATTTTGGTAAAATCGTCGAAATGAACGCGAAAAAAGAAAAAGGACGTTTTTAGCTCGATTTTGGTAAAATCGTCGAAATGAACGCGAAATAAGAAAAAAGGACGTTTTTACCTCGATTTTCATAAAATCGTCGAAATGAACGCGAAAAAAGAAAAAAAGGACGTGTTTAGATCGATTTTGGTAAAATCGTAGAAATGAACGCGAAAAAAGAAAAAAGGACGTTTTTAGCTCGATTTTTGTAAAATAGTCGAAATGAACGCGAAAAAAGAAAAAAAGGACGTTTTCAGCTCGATTTAGGTAAAATCGTCGAAATGAACGGGAAAAAAGAAAAAAGGACGTATTTAGCTCGATTTTGGTAAAATCGTCGAAATGAACGGGAAAAAAGAAAAAAAGGACGTTTTTAGCTCGATTTTGGTAAAATCGTCGAAATGAACGCGAAAAAAGAAAAAAAGGACGTTTTCAGCTCGATTTAGGTAAAATCGTCGAAATGAACGGGAAAAAAGAAAAAAGGACGTATTTAGCTCGATTTTGGTAAAATCGTCGAAATGAACGGGAAAAAAGAAAAAAGGACGTATTTAGCTCGATTTTGGTAAAATCGTCGAAATGAACGTGAAAAAAGAAAAAAGGACGTTTTGAGCTCGATTTTGGTAAAATCGTCGAAATGAACGCGAAAAAAGAAAAAGGACGTTTTCAGCTCGATTTTGGTAAAATCGTCGAAATGAACGCGAAATAAGAAAAAAGGACGTATTTAGCTCGATTTTGGTAAAATCGTCGTAATGAACGCGAAAAAAGAAAAAAGGACGTTTTCAGCTCGATTTTGGTAAAATCGTCGAAATGAACGCGAAAAAAGAAAAAAGGACGTTTATAGCTCGATTTTGGTAAAATCGTCGAAATGAACGCGAAAAAAGAAAAAAGGACGTTTTCAGCTCGATTTTGGTAAAATCGTCGAAATGAACGCGAAAAAAGAAAAAAGGACGTTTTCAGCTCGATTTTGGTAAAATCGTCGAAATGAACGCGAAAAAAGAAAAAAGGACGTTTTTAGCTCGATTATGGTAAAATCGTCGAAATGAACGCGAAAAAAGAAAAAAGGACGTTTTCAGCTCGATTTTGGTAAAATCGTCGAAATCAACGCGAAAAAAGAAAAAAGGACGTTTTTAGCTCGATTTTGGTAAAATCGTCGAAATGAACGGGAAAAAAGAAAAAAGGACGTTTTTAGCTCGATTTTGGTAAAATCGTCGAAATGAACGCGAAAAAAGAAAAAAGGACGTTTTTAGCTCGATTTTGGTAAAATCGTCCAAATGGTCGCGAAAAAAGAAAAAAGGACGTTTTTAGCTCGATTTTGGTAAAATCGTCGAAATGAACGCGAAAAAAGAAAAAAGGACGTTTTTAGCTCGATTTTGCTAAAATCGTCGAAATGAACGCGAAAAAAGAAAAAAGGACGTTTTCAGCTCGATTTTGGTAAAATCGTCGAAATGAACGCGAAAAAAGAAAGAAGGACGTTTTTAGCTCGATTTTGGTAAAATCGTCGAAATGAACGGGAAAAAGAAAAAGGACGTTTTCAGCTCGATTTTGGTAAAATCGTCGAAATGAACGGGAAAAATGAAAAAAGACGTTTTCAGCTCGATTTTGGTAAAATCTTCGAAATGAACGGGAAAAAAGAAAAAAGGACGTTTTCAGCTCGATTTTGGTAAAATCGTCGAAATGAACGCGAAAAAAGAAAAAGGACGTTTTCAGCTCGATTTTGGTAAAATCGTCGAAATGAACGCGAAAAAAGAAAAAAGGACGTTTTCAGCTCGATTTTGGTAAAATCGTCGAAATGAACGCGAAAAAGAAAAAAGGACGTTTTTAGCTCGATTTTGGTAAAATCGTCGAAATGAACGCGAAAAAAGAAAAAAGGACATTTTTAGCTCGATTTTGGTAAAATCGTCGAAATGAACGCGAAAAAAGAAAAAAGGACGTTTTTAGCTCGATTTTGGTAAAATCGTCGAAATGAACGCGAAAAAAGAAAAAAGGACGTGTTTAGCTCGATTTTGGTAAAATCGTCGAAATGAACGCGAAAAAAGAAAAAAGGACGTTTATAGCTCGATTTTGGTAAAATCGTCGAAATGAACGCGAAAAAAGAAAAAAGACGTTTTCAGCTCGATTTTGGTAAAATCGTCGAAATGAACGCGAAAAAAGAAAAAAGGACGTTTTCAGCTCGATTTTGGTAAAATCGTCGAAATGAACGCGAAAAAAGAAAAAAGGACGTGTTTAGATCGATTTTGGTAAAATCGTCGAAATGAACGCGAAAAAAGAAAAAGGACGTTTTTAGCTCGATTTTTGTAAAATAGTCGAAATGAACGCGAAAAAAGAAAAAGGACGTTTTTAGCTCGATTTTGGTAAAATCGTCGAAATGAACGCGAAAAAAGAAAAAAGGACGTTTTTGCTCGATTATGGTAAAATCGTCGAAATGAACGTGAAAAAAGAAAAAAGGACGTTTTCAGCTCGATTTTGGTAAAATCGTCGAAATGAACGCGAAAAAAGAAAAAAGGACGTATTTAGCTCGATTTTGGTAAAATCGTCGAAATGAACGGGAAAAAAGAAAAAAGGACGTATTTAGCTCGATTTTGGTAAAATCGTCGAAATGAACGTGAAAAAAGAAAAAAGAACGTTTTCATCTTGATTTTGGTAAAATCGTCGAAATGAACGGGAAAAAAGAAAAAAGGACGTTTTCAGCTCGATTTTGGTAAAATCGTCGAAATGAACGCGAAAAAAGAAAAAAGGACGTTTTTAGCTCGATTTTGGTAAAATCGTCGAAATGAACGGGAAAAATGAAAAAAGACGTTTTCAGCTCGATTTTGGTAAAATCTTCGAAATGAACGGGAAAAAAGAAAAAAAGGACGTTTTTAGCTCGATTGTAAAACCGTCGAAATGAACGGGAAAAAAGAAAAAAAGGACGTTTTTAGCTCGATTTTGGTAAAATCGTCGAAATGAACGCGAAAAAAGAAAAAAAGGACGTTTTCAGCTCGATTTAGGTAAAATCGTCGAAATGAACGGGAAAAAAGAAAAAAGGACGTATTTAGCTCGATTTTGGTAAAATCGTCGAAATGAACGGGAAAAAAGAAAAAAGGACGTATTTAGCTCGATTTTGGTAAAATCGTCGAAATGAACGTGAAAAAAGAAAAAAGGACGTTTTGAGCTCGATTTTGGTAAAATCGTCGAAATGAACGCGAAAAAAGAAAAAGGACGTTTTCAGCTCGATTTTGGTAAAATCGTCGAAATGAACGCGAAATAAGAAAAAAGGACGTATTTAGCTCGATTTTGGTAAAATCGTCGAAATGAACGCGAAAAAAGAAAAAAGGACGTTTTCAGCTCGATTTTGGTAAAATCGTCGAAATGAACGCGAAAAAAGAAAAAAGGACGTTTATAGCTCGATTTTGGTAAAATCGTCGAAATGAACGCGAAAAAATAAAAAAGGACGTTTATAGCTCGATTTTGGTAAAATCGTCGAAATGAACGCGAAAAAAGAAAAAAGGACGTTTTCAGCTCGATTTTGGTAAAATCGTCGAAATCAACGCGAAAAAAGAAAAAAGGACGTTTTTAGCTCGATTTTGGTAAAATCGTCGAAATGAACGGGAAAAAAGAAAAAAGGACGTTTTTAGCTCGATTTTGGTAAAATCGTCGAAATGAACGCGAAAAAAGAAAAAAGGACGTTTTTAGCTCGATTTTGGTAAAATCGTCCAAATGGTCGCGAAAAAAGAAAAAAGGACGTTTTTAGCTCGATTTTGGTAAAATCGTCGAAATGAACGGGAAAAAAGAAAAAAGGACGTTTTTAGCTCGATTTTGGTAAAATCGTCGAAATGAACGCGAAAAAAGAAAAAAGGACGTTTTTAGCTCGATTTTGGTAAAATCGTCCAAATGGTCGCGAAAAAAGAAAAAAGGACGTTTTTAGCTCGATTTTGGTAAAATCGTCGAAATGAACGCGAAAAAAGAAAAAAGGACGTTTTTAGCTCGATTTTGCTAAAATCGTCGAAATGAACGCGAAAAAAGAAAAAAGGACGTTTTCAGCTCGATTTTGGTAAAATCGTCGAAATGAACGCGAAAAAAGAAAGAAGGACGTTTTTAGCTCGATTTTGGTAAAATCGTCGAAATGAACGGGAAAAAAGAAAAAAGGACGTTTTCAGCTCGATTTTGGTAAAATCGTCGAAATGAACGGGAAAAATGAAAAAAGACGTTTTCAGCTCGATTTTGGTAAAATCTTCGAAATGAACGGGAAAAAAGAAAAAAGGACGTTTTCAGCTCGATTTTGGTAAAATCGTCGAAATGAACGCGAAAAAAGAAAAAGGACGTTTTCAGCTCGATTTTGGTAAAATCGTCGAAATGAACGCGAAAAAAGAAAAAAGGACGTTTTCAGCTCGATTTTGGTAAAATCGTCGAAATGAACGCGAAAAAAGAAAAAAGGACGTTTTTAGCTCGATTTTGGTAAAATCGTCGAAATGAACGCGAAAAAAGAAAAAAAGGACATTTTTAGCTCGATTTTGGTAAAATCGTCGAAATGAACGCGAAAAAAGAAAAAAGGACGTTTTTAGCTCGATTTTGGTAAAATCGTCGAAATGAACGCGAAAAAAGAAAAAAGGACGTGTTTAGCTCGATTTTGGTAAAATCGTCGAAATGAACGCGAAAAAAGAAAAAAGGACGTTTATAGCTCGATTTTGGTAAAATCGTCGAAATGAACGCGAAAAAAGAAAAAAGGACGTTTTCAGCTCGATTTTGGTAAAATCGTCGAAATGAACGCGAAAAAAGAAAAAAGGACGTTTTCAGCTCGATTTTGGTAAAATCGTCGAAATGAACGCGAAAAAAGAAAAAAGGACGTTTTTAGCTCGATTATGGTAAAATCGTCGAAATGAACGCGAAAAAAGAAAAAAGGACGTTTTCAGCTCGATTTTGGTAAAATCATCGAAATGAACGCGAAAAAAGAAAAAAGGACGTTTTTAGCTCGATTTTGGTAAAATCGTCGAAATGAACGGGAAAAAAGAAAAAAGGACGTTTTCAGCTCGATTTTGGTAAAATCGTCGAAATGAACGGGAAAAATGAAAAAAGACGTTTTCAGCTCGATTTTGGTAAAATCTTCGAAATGAACGGGAAAAAAGAAAAAAGGACGTTTTCAGCTCGATTTTGGTAAAATCGTGAAATGAACGCGAAAAAAGAAAAGGACGTTTTCAGCTCGATTTTGGTTAAAATCGTCGAAAATGAACGCGAAAAAAGAAAAAAGGACGTTTTCAGCTCGATTTTGGTAAAATCGTCGAAATGAACGCGAGAAAAGAAAAAAGGACCGTTTTAAGCTCGATTTTGGTAAAATCGTCGAAATGAACGCGAAAAAAGAAAAAAGGACATTTTTAGCTCGATTTTGGTAAAATCGTCGAAATGAACGCGAAAAAAAGAAAAAAGGACGTTTTTAGCTCGATTTTGGTAAAATCGTCGAAATGAACGCGAAAAAAGAAAAAAGGACGTGTTTAGCTCGATTTTGGTAAAATCGTCGAAATGAACGCGAAAAAGAAAAAAGGACGTTGATAGCTCGATTTCGGTAAAATCGTCGAAATGAACGCGAAAAAAGAAAAAAGGACGTTTTCAGCTCGATTTTGGTAAAATCGTCGAAATGAACGCGAAAAAAGAAAAAAGGACGTTTTCAGCTCGATTTTGGTAAAATCGTCGAAATGAACGCGAAAAAAGAAAAAAGGGACGTTTTTAGCTCGATTATGGTAAAATCGTCGAAATGAACGCGAAAAAAGAAAAAAGGACGTTTTTAGCTCGATTTTGCTAAAATCGTCGAAATGGTCGCGAAAAAAGAAAAAGGGACGTTTTTAGCTCGATTTTGATAAAATCGTCGAAATGAACGCGAAAAAAGAAAAAAGGACGTTTTCAGCTCGATTTTGGTAAAATCGTCGAAATGAACGCGAAAAAAGAAAAAGGACGTTTTCAGCTCGATTTTGGTAAAATCGTCGAAATGAACGCGAAAAAAGAAAAAAAGGACGTTTTCAGCTCGATTTTGGTAAAATCGTCGAAATGAACGCGAAAAAAGGAAAAAAAGACGTTTTTAGCTCGATTTTGGTGAAATCG
Source organism: Pachydiplax longipennis (assembly GCA_036926295.1). Classification (NCBI taxonomy): domain Eukaryota; kingdom Metazoa; phylum Arthropoda; class Insecta; order Odonata; family Libellulidae; genus Pachydiplax; species Pachydiplax longipennis. The sequence continues at coordinate 15,019 of JAVFKF010000215.1, forward strand.
TCGAAATGAACGCGAAAAAAGAAAAAAGGACATTTTTAGCTCGATTTTGGTAAAATCGTCGAAATGAACGCGAAAAAAGAAAAAAGGACGTTTTTAGCTCGATTTTGGTAAAATCGTCGAAATGAACGCGAAAAAAGAAAAAAGGACGTGTTTAGCTCGATTTTGGTAAAATCGTCGAAATGAACGCGAAAAAAGAAAAAAGGACGTTTATAGCTCTATTTTGGTAAAATCGTCGAAATGAACGCGAAAAAAGAAAAAAGGACGTTTTCAGCTCGATTTTGGTAAAATCGTCGAAATGAACGCGAAAAAAGAAAAAAGGACGTTTTCAGCTCGATTTTGGTAAAATCGTCGAAATGAACGCGTAAAAAGAAAAAAGGACGTTTTTAGCTCGATTATGGTAAAATCGTCGAAATGAACGCGAAAAAAGAAAAAAGGACGTTTTCAGCTCGATTTTGGTAAAATCGTCGACATGAACGCGAAAAAGGAAAAAGACGTTTTCAGCTCGATTTTGGTAAAATCTTCGAAATGAACGGGAAAAAAGAAAAAAGGACGTTTTCAGCTCGATTTTGGTAAAATCGTCGAAATGAACGCGAAAAAGAAAAAGGACGTTTTCAGCTCGATTTTGGTAAAATCGTCGAAATGAACGCGAAAAAAGAAAAAAGGACGTTTTCAGCTCGATTTTGGTAAAATCGTCGAAATGAACGCGAGAAAAGAAAAAAGGACGTTTTTAGCTCGATTTTGGTAAAATCGTCGAAATGAACGCGAAAAAAGAAAAAAGGACATTTTTAGCTCGATTTTGGTAAAATCGTCGAAATGAACGCGAAAAAAGAAAAAAGGACGTTTTTAGCTCGATTTTGGTAAAATCGTCGAAATGAACGCGAAAAAAGAAAAAAGGACGTGTTTAGCTCGATTTTGGTAAAATCGTCGAAATGAACGCGAAAAAAGAAAAAAGGACGTTTATAGCTCGATTTTGGTAAAATCGTCGAAATGAACGCGAAAAAAGAAAAAAGGACGTTTTCAGCTCGATTTTGGTAAAATCGTCGAAATGAACGCGAAAAAAGAAAAAAGGACGTTTTCAGCTCGATTTTGGTAAAATCGTCGAAATGAACGCGAAAAAAGAAAAAAGGACGTTTTTAGCTCGATTATGGTAAAATCGTCGAAATGAACGCGAAAAAAGAAAAAAGGACGTTTTTAGCTCGATTTTGCTAAAATCGTCGAAATGGTCGCGAAAAAAGAAAAAGGGACGTTTTTAGCTCGATTTTGATAAAATCGTCGAAATGAACGCGAAAAAAGAAAAAAGGACGTTTTCAGCTCGATTTTGGTAAAATCGTCGAAATGAACGCGTAAAAAGAAAAAGTACGTTTATAGCTCGATTTTGGTAAAATCGTCGAATGAACGCGAAAAAAGAAAAAAGGACGTTTTCAGCTCGATTTTGGTAAAATCGTCGAAATGAACGCGAAAAAGAAAAAGGAACGTTTTCAGCTCGATTTTGGTAAAATCGTCGAAATGAACGCGAAAAAAGAAAAAATGACGTTTTTAGCTCGATTATGGTAAAATCGTCGAAATGAACGCGAAAAAAGAAAAAAGGACGTTTTAAGCTCGATTTTGCTAAAATCGTCGAAATGGTCGCGAAAAAAGAAAAAAGGGACGTTTTTAGCTCGATTTTGATAAAATCGTCGAAATGAACGCGAAAAAAGAAAAAAGGACGTTTTCAGCTCGATTTTGGTAAAATCGTCGAAATGAACGCGTAAAAAGAAAAAAGTACGTTTATAGCTCGATTTTGGTAAAATCGTCGAAATGAACGCGAAAAAAGAAAAAAGGACGTTTTCAGCTCGATTTTGGTAAAATCGTCGAAATGAACGCGAAAAAAAGAAAAAAGGACGTTTTCAGCTCGATTTTGGTAAAATCGTCGAAATGAACGCGAAAAAAGAAAAAATGACGTTTTTAGCTCGATTATGGTAAAATCGTCGAAATGAACGCGAAAAAAGAAAAAAGGACGTTTAAGCTCGATTTTGCTAAAATCGTCGAAATGGTCGCGAAAAAAGAAAAAAGGACGTTTTAGCTCGATTTTGATAAAATCGTCGAAATGAACGCGAAAAAAGAAAAAAAGGACGTTTTCAGCTCGATTTTTGGTAAAATCGTCAAAATGAACGCGAAAAAAGAAAAAAGGACGTTTTTGCTGGATTTTGGTAAAATCGTCGAAATGAACGCGAAAAAAGAAAAAAGGACGTTTTCAGCTCGATTTTGGTAAAATCGTCGAAATGAACGCGAAAAAAAGAAAAAAGGACGTTTTCAGCTCGATTTGGTAAAATCGTCGAAATGAACGCGAAAAAAGAAAAAAGGACGTTTTTAGCTCGATTATGGTAAAATCGTCGAAATGAACGCGAAAAAAGAAAAAAAGGACGTTTTTAGCTCGATTTTGCTAAAATCGTCGAAATGGTCGCGAAAAAAGAAAAAAGGACGTTTTTAGCTCGATTTTGGTAAAATCGTCGAAATGAACGGGAAAAAAGAAAAAAGTAGGTTTTTAACTCGATTTTGGTAAAATCGTCGAAATGAACGGGAAAATGAAAAAAGACGTTTTCAGCTCGATTTTGGTAAATCGTCGAAATGAAAGGGAAAAAAAAAAGAAAAAGGACGTTTTTAGCTCGATTTTGTAAAATCGTCGAAATGAACGCGAAAAAAGAAAAAAGGACGTTTTCAGCTCGATTTTGGTAAAATCGTCGAAATGAACGCTAAAAAAGAAAAAAAGGACGTTTTCAGCTCGATTTTGGTAAAATCGTCGAAATGAACACTTAAAAAGAAAAAAGGACGTTTTCAGCTCGATTTTGGTAAAATCGTCGAAATTAACGCGAAAAAAGAAAAAAGGACGTTTTTAGCTCGATTTTGGTAAAATCGTCGAAATGGACGCGAAAAAAGAAAAAAGGACGTGTTTAGTTCGATTTTGGTAAAATCGTCGAAATGAACGCGAAAAAAGAAAAAAGGACGTTTTTGCTTGAGTTTGGTAAAATCGTCGAAATGAACGCGAAAAAAGAAAAAAGGACGTTTTTAGCTCGATATTGTTAAAATCGTCGAAATGAACGCGAAAAAAGGAAAAAGGACGTTTTTAGCTCGATTTTGGTAAAATCGTCGAAATGAACGCGAAAAAAGAAAAAAGGACGTTTTCAGCTCGATTTTAGTAAAATCGTCGAAATGAACGCGAAAAAGAAAAAAGGACGTTTTTAGCTCGATTATGGTAAAATCGTCGAAATGGTCGCGAAAAAAGAAAAAAGGAGGTTTTTAGCTCGATTTTGGTAAAATCGTCGAAATGGTCGCGAAAAAGAAAAAAAGGACGTTTTTTAGCTCGATTTTGGTAAAATCGTCGAAATGAACGGGAAAAAAGAAAAAAGGACGTTTTTGCTTGATTTTGGTAAAATCGTCGAAATGAACGCGAAAAAAGAAAAAAGGACGTTTTTAGCTCGATTTTGGTAAAATCGTCGAAATGAACGCGAAAAAAGAAAAAAGGACGTGTTTAACTCGATTTTGGTAAAATCGTCGAAATGAAAGGGAAAAAAGAAAAAAGGACGTTTTTAGCTCGATTTTGGTAAAATCGTCGAAATGAACGCGAAAAAAGAAAAAAGGACGTTTTTAGCTCGATTTTGGTAAAATCGTCGAAATGAACGCGAAAAAAGAAAAAAGGACGTTTTAGCTCGATTTTGGTAAAATCGTCGAAATGAACGCGAAAAAAGAAAAAAGGACGTTTTTAGCTCGATTTTGGTAAAATCGTCCAAATGGTCGCGAAAAAAGAAAAAAGGACGTTTTTAGCTCGATTTTGGTAAAATCGTCGAAATGAACGCGAAAAAAGAAAAAAGGACGTTTTTAGCTCGATTTTGGTAAAATCGTCGAAATGAACGCGAAAAAGAAAAAAGGACGTTTTCAGCTCGATTTTGGTAAAATCGTCGAAATGGTCGCGAAAAAAGAAAAAAGGACGTTTTTAGCTCGATTTTGGTAAAATCGTCGAAATGGTCGCGAAAAAAGAAAAAAGGACGTTTTTAGCTCGATTATGGTAAAATCGTCGAAATGAACGCGAAAAAAGAAAAAAGGACGTTTTTAGCTCGATTTTGGTAAAATCGTCGAAATGAACGCGAAAAAAGAAAAAAGGACGTTTTTAGCTCGATTTTGGTAAAATCGTCGAAATGAACGGGAAAAAAGAAAAAAGGACGTTTTCAGCTCGATTTTGGTAAAATCGTCGAAATGACCGCGAAAAAAGAAAAAAGGACGTTTTTAGCTCGATTTTGATAAAATCGTCGAAATGAACGCGAAAAAGAAAAAAAGGACGTTTTTAGCTCGATTTTGGTAAAATCGTCGAAATGAACGCTAAAAAAGAAAAAAGGACGTTTTGAGCTCGATTTTGGTAAAATCGTCGAAATGAACGGGGAAAAAAGAAAAAAAGGACGTTTTCAGCTCGATTGAGGTAAAATCGTCGAAATGGACGCGAAAAAAGAAAAAGGACGTGTTTAGCTCGATTTTGGTAAAATCGTCGAAATGAACGCGAGAAAAGAAAAAAGGACGTTTTTGCTTGAGTTTGGTAAAATCGTCGAAATGAACGCGAAAAAAGAAAAAGGACGTTTTTAGCTCGATTTTGTTAAAATCGTCGAAATGAACGCGAAAAAAGGAAAAAGGACGTTTTTAGCTCGATTTTGGTAAAATCGTCGAAATGAACGCGAAAAAAGAAAAAAGGACGTTTATAGCTCGATTTTGGTAAAATCGTCGAAATGAACGCGAAAAAAGAAAAAAGGACGTTTTTAGCTCGATTATGGTAAATCGTCGAAATGAACGCGAAAAAAAGAAAAAAGGACGTTTATAGCTCGATTTTGGCAAAATCGTCGAAATGAACGCGAAAAAAGAAAAAAGGACGTTTTTAGCTGGTTTTTGTTAAAATCTTCGAAATGAACGGGACAAAAAAGGACGTTCTTAACTCGATTTTGGTAAAATCGTCGAAATGAACGCGAAAAAGAAAAAAGGACGTTTTCAGCTCGATTTTGGTAAAATCGTCGAAATGGACGCGAAAAAGAAAAAAGGACGTGTTTAGCTCGATTTTGGTAAAATCGTCGAAATGAACGCGAGAAAAGAAAAAAGGACGTTTTTGCTTGAGTTTGGTAAAATCGTCGAAATGAACGGGAAAAAAAGAAAAAAGGACGTTTTTCGCTCGATTTTGATAAAATCGTCCAAATGGTCGCGAAAAAAGAAAAAAGGACGTTTTTAGCTCGCTTTTGGTGAAATCGTCGAAATGAACGTGAAAAAAAGAAAAAAGGACGTTTTTGCTTGATTTTGGTAAAATCGTCGAAATGAACGCGAAAAAAGAAAAAAGGACGTTTTTAGCTCGATTTTGGTAAAATCGTCGAAATGAACGCGAAAAAAGAAAAAAGGACGTTTTTAGCTCGATTTTGGTAAAATCGTCGAAATGAACGCGAAAAAAGAAAAAAGGACGTTTTTAGCTCGATTTTGGTAAAATCGTCGAAATGGTCGCGAAAAAAGAAAAAAGGACGTTTTTAGCTCGATTATGGTAAAATCGTCGAAATGAACGCGAAAAAAGAAAAAAGGACGTTTTAGCCTCGATTATGGTAAAATCGTCGAAATGAACGGGAAAAAAGAAAAAAGGACGTTTTTCGCTCGATTTTGGTAAAATCGTCCAAATGGTCGCGAAAAAAAGAAAAAAGGACGTTTTTAGCTCGATTTTGTTAAAATCGTCGAAATGAACGCGAAAAAAGGAAAAAGGACGTTTTTAGCTCGATTTTGGTAAAATCGTCGAAATGAACGCGAAAAAAGAAAAAAGGACGTTTATAGCTCGATTTTGGTAAAATCGTCGAAATGAACGCGAAAAAAGAAAAAAGGACGTTTTTAGCTCGATTTTGGTAAAATCGTCGAAATGGTCGCGAAAAAAGAAAAAAGGACGTTTTTAGCTCGATTATGGTAAAATCGTCGAAATGAACGCGAAAAAAGAAAAAAGGACGTTTTTAGCTCGATTATGGTAAAATCGTCGAAATGAACGGGAAAAAAGAAAAAAGGACGTTTTTCGCTCGATTTTGGTAAAATCGTCCAAATGGTCGCGAAAAAAGAAAAAAGGACGTTTTTAGCTCGATTTTGGTAAAATCGTCGAAATGAACGTGAAAAAAGAAAAAAGGGCGTTTTAGCTTGATTTTGGTAAAATCGTCGAAATGAACGCGAAAAAAGAAAAAAGGACGTTTTTAGCTCGATTTTGGTAAAATCGTCGAAATGAACGCGAAAAAAGAAAAAAGGACGTGTTTAACTCGATTTTGGTAAAATCGTCGAAATGAAAGGGAAAAAAGAAAAAAGGACGGTTTTAGCTCGATTTTGGTAAAATCGTCGAAATGAACGCGAAAAAAGAAAAAAGGACGTTTTTAGCTCGATTTTGGTAAAAATCGTCGAAATGAACGCGAAAAAAGAAAAAAGGACGTTTTTAGCTCGATTTTGGTAAAATCGTCGAAATGAACGCGAAAAAAGAAAAAAGGACGTTTTTAGCTCGATTTTGGTAAAATCGTCCAAATGGTCGCGAAAAAAGAAAAAAGGACGTTTTTAGCTCGATTTTGGTAAAATCGTCGAAATGAACGCGAAAAAAGAAAAAAGGACGTTTTTAGCTCGATTTTGGTAAAATCGTCGAAATGAACGCGAAAAAAGAAAAAAGGACGTTTTCAGCTCGATTTTGGTAAAATCGTCGAAATGAACGGTAAAATCGTCGAAATGAACGCGATAAAAGAAAAAAGGACGTTTTTTTTTTTTTTTTTTTTTTTTTTTTTTTATTTTTTTTGTTTTTAGCCGATTATGGTAAAATCGTCGAAATGAACCGAAAAAAGAAAAAAGGACGTTTTTAGCTCGATTTTGCTAAAATCGTCGAAATGGTCGCGAAAAAAGAAAAAAGGACGTTTTTAGCTCGATTTTGGTAAAATCGTCGAAATGAACGTGAAAAAAGAAAAAAGGACGTTTTTGCTTGATTTTGGTAAAATCGTCGAAATGAACGCGAAAAAAGAAAAAAGGACGTTTTTAGCTCGATTTGGTAAAATCGTCGAAATTAACGCGAGAAAAGAAAAAAGGACGTTTTTAGCTCGATTTTGGTAAAATCGTCGAAATGAACGCGAAAAAAGAAAAAAGGACGTTTTAAGCTCGATTTTGGTAAAATCGTCGAAATGAACGCGAAAAAAGAAAAAAGGACGTTTTTAGCTCGATTATGGTAAAATCGTCGAAATGAACGCGAAAAAAGAAAAAAGGACGTTTTTAGCTCGATTATGGTAAAATCGTCGAAATGAACGCGAAAAAAGAAAAAAGGACGTTTTCAGCTCGATTTTGGTAAAATCGTCGAAATGAACGCGAAAAAAGAAAAAAGGACATTTTAGGCTCGATTTCGGTAAAATCGTCGAAATGGTCGCGAAAAAAGAAAAAAGACGTTTTTAGCTCGATTATGGTAAAATCGTCGAAATGAACGCGAAAAAAGAAAAAAGGACGTTTATAGCTCGATTTTGGTAAAATCGTTGAAATGAACGCGAAAAAAGAAAAAAGGACGTTTTTAGCTCGATTATGGTAAAATCGTCGAAATGGTCGCGAAAAAAGAAAAAAGGAGGTTTTTAGCTCGATTTTGGTAAAATCGTCGAAATGGTCGCGAAAAAAGAAAAAAGGACGTTTTTTGCTCGATTATGGTAAAATCGTCGAAATGAACGCGAAAAAAGAAAAAAGGACGTTTTTAGCTCGATTATGGTAAAATCGTCGAAATGAACGGGAAAAAAGAAAAAAGGACGTTTTTCGCTCGATTTTGGTAAAATCGTCCAAATGGTCGCGAAAAAAGAAAAAAGGACGTTTTTAGCTCGATTTTGTTAAAATCGTCGAAATGAACGCGAAAAAAGGAAAAAGGACGTTTTTAGCTCGATTTTGGTAAAATCGTCGAAATGAACGCGAAAAAAGAAAAAAGGACGTTTATAGCTCGATTTTGGTAAAATCGTCGAAATGAACGCGAAAAAAGAAAAAAGGACGTTTTTAGCTCGATTTTGGTAAAATCGTCGAAATGGTCGCGAAAAAAGAAAAAAGGACGTTTTTAGCTCGATTATGGTAAAATCGTCGAAATGAACGCGAAAAAAGAAAAAAGGACGTTTTTAGCTCGATTATGGTAAAATCGTCGAAATGAACGGGAAAAAAGAAAAAAGGACGTTTTTCGCTTGATTTTGGTAAAATCGTCGAAATGAACGCGAAAAAAGAAAAAAGGAAGTTTTTAGCTCGATTTTGGTAAAATCGTCGAAATGAACGCGAAAAAAGAAAAAAGGACGTGTTTAACTCGATTTTGGTAAAATCGTCGAAATGAAAGGGAAAAAAGAAAAAAGGACGTTTTTAGCTCGATTTTGGTAAAATCGTCGAAATGAACGCGAAAAAAGAAAAAAGGACGTTTTTATCTCGATTTTGGTAAAATCGTCGAAATGAACGCGAAAAACGAAAAAAGGACGTTTTTAGCTCGATTTTGGTAAAATCGTCGAAATGAACGGGAAAAAAGAAAAAAGGACGTTTTTCGCTCGATTTTGGTAAAATCGTCCAAATGGTCGCGAAAAAAGAAAAAAGGACGTTTTTAGCTCGATTTTGGTAAAATCGTCGAAATGAACGTGAAAAAAGAAAAAAGGACGTTTTTGCTTGATTTTGGTAAAATCGTCGAAATGAACGCGAAAAAAGAAAAAAGGACGTTTTTAGCTCGATTTTGGTAAAATCGTCGAAATGAACGCGAAAAAAGAAAAAAGGACGTTTTTAGCTCGATTTTGGTAAAATCGTCGAAATGAACGCGAAAAAAGAAAAAAGGACGTTTTTAGCTCGATTTTGGTAAAATCGTCGAAATGGTCGCGAAAAAAGAAAAAAGGACGTTTTTAGCTCGATTATGGTAAAATCGTCGAAATGAACGCGAAAAAAGAAAAAAGGACGTTTTTAGCTCGATTATGGTAAAATCGTCGAAATGAACGGGAAAAAAGAAAAAAGGACGTTTTTCGCTCGATTTTGGTAAAATCGTCCAAATGGTCGCGAAAAAAGAAAAAAGGACGTTTTTAGCTCGATTTTGTTAAAATCGTCGAAATGAACGCGAAAAAAGGAAAAAGGACGTTTTTAGCTCGATTTTGGTAAAATCGTCGAAATGAACGCGAAAAAAGAAAAAAGGACGTTTATAGCTCGATTTTGGTAAAATCGTCGAAATGAACGCGAAAAAAGAAAAAAGGACGTTTTTAGCTCGATTATGGTAAAATCGTCGAAATGAACGGGAAAAAAGAAAAAAGGACGTTTTTAGCTCGATTATGGTAAAATCGTCGAAATGAACGGGAAAAAAGAAAAAAGGACGTTTTTCGCTCGATTTTGGTAAAATCGTCCAAATGGTCGCGAAAAAAGAAAAAAGGACGTTTTTAGCTCGATTTTGGTAAAATCGTCGAAATGAACGTGAAAAAAGAAAAAAGGACGTTTTAGCTTGATTTTGGTAAAATCGTCGAAATGAACGCGAAAAAAGAAAAAAGGACGTTTTTAGCTCGATTTTGTTAAAATCGTCGAAATGGTCGCGAAAAAAGAAAAAAGGACGTTTTTAGCTCGATTATGGTAAAATCGTCGAAATGAACGCGAAAAAAGAAAAAAGGACGTTTTTAGCTCGATTATGGTAAAATCGTCGAAATGAACGGGAAAAAAGAAAAAAGGACGTTTTTCGCTCGATTTTGGTAAAATCGTCCAAATGGTCGCGAAAAAAGAAAAAAGGACGTTTTTAGCTCGATTTTGGTAAAATCGTCGAAATGAACGTGAAAAAAGAAAAAAGGACGTTTTAGCTTGATTTTGGTAAAATCGTCGAAATGAACGCGAAAAAAGAAAAAAGGACGTTTTTAGCTCGATTTTGGTAAAATCGTCGAAATGAACGCGAAAAAAGAAAAAAGGACGTGTTTAACTCGATTTTGGTAAAATCGTCGAAATGAAAGGGAAAAAAGAAAAAAGGACGTTTTTAGCTCGATTTTGGTAAAATCGTCGAAATGAACGCGAAAAAAGAAAAAAGGACGTTTTTAGCTCGATTTTGGTAAAATCGTCGAAATGAACGCGAAAAAAGAAAAAAGGACGTTTTTAGCTCGATTTTGGTATAATCGTCGAAATGAACGCGAAAAAAGAAAAAAGGACGTTTTTAGCTCGATTTTGGTAAAATCGTCCAAATGGTCGCGAAAAAAGAAAAAAGGACGTTTTTAGCTCGATTTTGGTAAAATCGTCGAAATGAACGCGAAAAAAGAAAAAAGGACGTTTTTAGCTCGATTTTGGTAAAATCGTCGAAATGAACGCGAAAAAAGAAAAAAGGACGTTTTCAGCTCGATTTTGGTAAAATCGTCGAAATGAACGCGAAAAAACAAAAAAGGACGTTTTCAGCTCGATTTTGGTAAAATCGTCGAAATGAACGCGATAAAAGGAAAAAGGACGTTTTTAGCTCGATTATGGTAAAATCGTCGAAATGAACGCGAAAAAAGAAAAAAGGACGTTTTTAGCTCGATTTTGCTAAAATCGTCGAAATGGTAGCGAAAAAAGAAAAAAGGACGTTTTTAGCTCGATTTTGGTAAAATCGTCGAAATGAACGGGAAAAAAGAAAAAAGGACGTTTTTCGCTCGATTTTGGTAAAATCGTCCAAATGGTCGCGAAAAAAGAAAAAAGGACGTTTTTAGCTCGATTTTGTTAAAATCGTCGAAATGAACGCGAAAAAAGGAAAAAGGACGTTTTTAGCTCGATTTTGGTAAAATCGTCGAAATGAACGCGAAAAAAGAAAAAAGGACGTTTATAGCTCGATTTTGGTAAAATCGTCGAAATGAACGCGAAAAAAGAAAAAAGGACGTTTTTAGCTCGATTTTGGTAAAATCGTCGAAATGGTCGCGAAAAAAGAAAAAAGGACGTTTTTAGCTCGATTATGGTAAAATCGTCGAAATGAACGCGAAAAAAGAAAAAAGGACGTTTTTAGCTCGATTATGGTAAAATCGTCGAAATGAACGGGAAAAAAGAAAAAAGGACGTTTTTCGCTCGATTTTGGTAAAATCGTCGAAATGAACGCGAAAAAAGAAAAAAGGACGTTTTTAGCTCGATTTTGGTAAAATCGTCGAAATGAACGCGAAAAAAGAAAAAAGGACGTGTTTAACTCGATTTTGGTAAAATCGTCGAAATGAAAGGGAAAAAAGAAAAAAGGACGTTTTTAGCTCGATTTTGGTAAAATCGTCGAAATGAACGCGAAAAAAGAAAAAAGGACGTTTTTAGCTCGATTTTGGTAAAATCGTCGAAATGAACGCGAAAAACGAAAAAAGGACGTTTTTAGCTCGATTTTGGTAAAATCGTCGAAATGAACGGGAAAAAAGAAAAAAGGACGTTTTTCGCTCGATTTTGGTAAAATCGTCCAAATGGTCGCGAAAAAAGAAAAAAGGACGTTTTTAGCTCGATTTTGGTAAAATCGTCGAAATGAACGTGAAAAAAGAAAAAAGGACGTTTTTGCTTGATTTTGGTAAAATCGTCGAAATGAACGCGAAAAAAGAAAAAAGGACGTTTTTAGCTCGATTTTGGTAAAATCGTCGAAATGAACGCGAAAAAAGAAAAAAGGACGTTTTTAGCTCGATTTTGGTAAAATCGTCGAAATGAACGCGAAAAAAGAAAAAAGGACGTTTTTAGCTCGATTTTGGTAAAATCGTCGAAATGGTCGCGAAAAAAGAAAAAAGGACGTTTTTAGCTCGATTATGGTAAAATCGTCGAAATGAACGCGAAAAAAGAAAAAAGGACGTTTTTAGCTCGATTATGGTAAAATCGTCGAAATGAACGGGAAAAAAGAAAAAAGGACGTTTTTCGCTCGATTTTGGTAAAATCGTCCAAATGGTCGCGAAAAAAGAAAAAAGGACGTTTTTAGCTCGATTTTGTTAAAATCGTCGAAATGAACGCGAAAAAAGGAAAAAGGACGTTTTTAGCTCGATTTTGGTAAAATCGTCGAAATGAACGCGAAAAAAGAAAAAAGGACGTTTATAGCTCGATTTTGGTAAAATCGTCGAAATGAACGCGAAAAAAGAAAAAAGGACGTTTTTAGCTCGATTTTGGTAAAATCGTCGAAATGGTCGCGAAAAAAGAAAAAAGGACGTTTTTAGCTCGCTTATGGTAAAATCGTCGAAATGAACGCGAAAAAAGAAAAAAGGACGTTTTTAGCTCGATTATGGTAAAATCGTCGAAATGAACGGGAAAAAAGAAAAAAGGACGTTTTTCGCTCGATTTTGGTAAAATCGTCCAAATGGTCGCGAAAAAAGAAAAAAGGACGTTTTTAGCTCGATTTTGGTAAAATCGTCGAAATGAACGTGAAAAAAGAAAAAAGGACGTTTTAGCTTGATTTTGGTAAAATCGTCGAAATGAACGCGAAAAAAGAAAAAAGGACGTTTTTAGCTCGATTTTGGTATAATCGTCGAAATGAACGCGAAAAAAGAAAAAAGGACGTTTTTAGCTCGATTTTGGTAAAATCGTCCAAATGGTCGCGAAAAAAGAAAAAAGGACGTTTTTAGCTCGATTTTGGTAAAATCGTCGAAATGAACGCGAAAAAAGAAAAAAGGACGTTTTTAGCTCGATTTTGGTAAAATCGTCGAAATGAACGCGAAGAAAGAAAAAAGGACGTTTTCAGCTCGATTTTGGTAAAATCGTCGAAATGAACGCGAAAAAACAAAAAAGGACGTTTTCAGCTCGATTTTGGTAAAATCGTCGAAATGAACGCGATAAAAGAAAGAAGGACGTTTTTAGCTCGATTATGGTAAAATCGTCGAAATGAACGCGAAAAAAGAAAAAAGGACGTTTTTAGCTCGATTTTGCTAAAATCGTCGAAATGGTCGCGAAAAAAGAAAAAAGGACGTTTTTAGCTCGATTTTGGTAAAATCGTCGAAATGAACGTGAAAAAAGAAAAAAGGACGTTTTTGCTTGATTTTGGTAAAATCGTCGAAATGAACGCGAAAAAAGAAAAAAGGACGTTTTTAGCTCGATTTTGGTAAAATCGTCGAAATGAACGCGAAAAAAGAAAAAAGGACGTTTTTAGCTCGATTTTGGTAAAATCGTCGAAATGAACGCGAAAAAAGAAAAAAGGAGGTTTTTAGCTCGATTTTGGTAAAATCGTCGAAATGGTCGCGAAAAAAGAAAAAAGGACGTTTTTAGCTCGATTTTGGTAAAATCGTCGAAATGAACGGGAAAAAAGAAAAAAGGACGTTTTTAGCTCGATTTTGGTAAAATCGTCGAAATGAACGCGAAAAAAGAAAAAAGGACGTTTTTAGCTCGATTTTGGTAAAATCGTCGAAATGAACGCGAAAAAAGAAAAAAGGACGTTTTCAGCTCGATTTTGGTAAAATCGTCGAAATGACCGCGAAAAAAGGAAAAAGGACGTTTTTAGCTCGATTTTGATAAAATCGTCGAAATGAACGCGAAAAAAGAAAAAAAGGACGTTTTTAGCTCGATTTTGGTAAAATCGTGGAAATGAACGCTAAAAAAGAAAAAAGGACGTTTTGAGCTCGATTTTGGTAAAATCGTCGAAATGAACGGGAAAAAAGAAAAAAAGGACGTTCTCAGCTCGATTGTGGTAAAATCGTCGAAATGGACGCGAAAAAAGAAAAAAGGACGTGTTTAGCTCGATTTTGGTAAAATCGTCGAAATGAACGCGAAAAAAGAAAAAAGGACGTTTTTGCTTGAGTTTGGTAAAATCGTCGAAATGAACGCGAAAAAAGAAAAAAGACGTTTTTAGCTCGATTTTGTTAAAATCGTCGAAATGAACGCGAAAAAGGAAAAAGGACGTTTTTAGCTCGATTTTGGTAAAATCGTCGAAATGAAGGCGAAAAAAGAAAAAAGGACGTTTATAGCTCGATTTTGGTAAAATCGTCGAAATGAACGCGAAAAAAGAAAAAAGGACGTTTTTAGCTCGATTATGGTAAAATCGTCGAAATGGTCGCGAAAAAAGAAAAAAGGAGGTTTTTAGCTCGATTTTGGTAAAATCGTCGAAATGGTCGCGAAAAAAGAAAAAAGGACGTTTTTAGCTCGATTTTGGTAAAATCGTCGAAATGAACGTGAAAAAAGAAAAAAGGACGTTTTTGCTTGATTTTGGTAAAATCGTCGAAATGAACGCGAAAAAAGAAAAAAGACGTTTTTAGCTCGATTTTGGTAAAATCGTCGAAATGAACGCGAAAAAAGAAAAAAGGACGTTTTTAGCTCGATTTTGGTAAAATCGTCGAAATGGTCGCGAAAAAAGAAAAAAGGACGTTTTTAGCTCGATTATGGTAAAATCGTCGAAATGAACGCGAAAAAAGAAAAAAGGACGTTTTAGCTCGATTATGGTAAAATCGTCGAAATGAACGCGAAAAAAGAAAAAAGGACGTTTTCAGCTCGATTTTGGTAAAATCGTCGAAATGAACGCGAAAAAAGAAAAAAGGTCATTTTTAGCTCGATTTTGTAAAATCGTCGAAATGGTCGCGAAAAAAGAAAAAAGGACGTTTTTAGCTCGATTATGGTAAAATCGTCGAAATGAACGCGAAAAAGAAAAAAGGACGTTTATAGCTCGATTTTGGTAAAATCGTCGAAATGAACGCGAAAAAAGAAAAAAGGACGTTTTTAGCTCGATTATGGTAAAATCGTCGAAATGGTCGCGAAAAAAGAAAAAAGGACATTTTTAGCTCGATTTTGGTAAAATCGTCGAAATGGTCGCGAAAAAAGAAAAAAGGAGGTTTTTAGCTCGATTTTGGTAAAATCGTCGAAATGGAAAAAAGAAAAAAGGACGTTTTTAGCTCGATTTTGGTAAAATCGTCGAAATGAACGCGAAAAAAGAAAAAAGGACGTTTTTAGCTCGATTTTGGTAAAATCGTCGAAATGAACGCGAAAAAAGAAAAAAGGACGTTTTCAGCTCGATTTTGGTAAAATCGTCGAAATGAACGCGAAAAAACAAAAAAGGACGTTTTCAGCTCGATTTTGGAAAAATCGTCGAAATGACCGCGAAAAAAGAAAAAAGGACGTTTTTAGCTCGATTTTGATAAAATCGTCGAAATGAACGCGAAAAAAAGGAAAAAGGACGTTTTTAGCTCGATCTTGGTAAAATCGTCGAAATGAACGCGAAAAAAGAAAAAAGGACGTTTATAGCTCGATTTTGGTAAAATCGTCGAAATGAACGCGAAAAAAGAAAAAAGGACGTTTTTAGCTCGATTATGGTAAAATCGTCGAAATGGTCGCGAAAAAAGAAAAAAGGAGGTTTTTAGCTCGATTTTGGTAAAATCGTCGAAATGGTCGCGAAAAAAGAAAAAAGGACGTTTTTAGCTCGATTTTGGTAAAATCGTCGAAATGAACGTGAAAAAAGAAAAAAGGACGTTTTTGCTTGATTTTGGTAAAATCGTCGAAATGAACGCGAAAAAAGAAAAAAGGACGTTTTTAGCTCGATTTTGGTAAAATCGTCGAAATGAACGCGAAAAAAGAAAAAAGGACGTTTTTAGCTCGATTTTGGTAAAATCGTCGAAATGAACGCGAAAAAAGAAAAAAGGACGTTTTTTGCTCGATTTTGGTAAAATCGTCGAAATGGTCGCGAAAAAAGAAAAAAGGACGTTTTTAGCTCGATTATGGTAAAATCGTCGAAATGAACGCGAAAAAAGAAAAAAGGACGTTTTTAGCTCGATTATGGTAAAATCGTCGAAATGACCGCGAAAAAAGAAAAAAGGACGTTTTCAGCTCGATTTTGGTAAAATCGTCGAAATGAACGCGAAAAAAGAAAAAAGGACATTTTTAGCTCGATTTTGGTAAAATCGTCGAAATGGTCGCGAAAAAAGAAAAAAGGACGTTTTTAGCTCGATTATGGTAAAATCGTCGAAATGAACGCGAAAAAAGAAAAAAGGACGTTTATAGCTCGATTTTGGTAAAATCGTTGAAATGAACGCGAAAAAAGAAAAAAGGACGTTTTTAGCTCGATTATGGTAAAATCGTCGAAATGGTCGCGAAAAAAGAAAAAAGGAGGTTTTTAGCTCGATTTTGATAAAATCGTCGAAATGGTCGCGAAAAAAGAAAAAAGGACGTTTTTAGCTCGATTTTGGTAAAATCGTCGAAATGAACGGGAAAAAAGAAAAAAGGACGTTTTTAGCTCGATTTTGGTAAAATCGTCGAAATGAACGCGAAAAAAGAAAAAAGGACGTTTTTAGCTCGATTTTGGTAAAATCGTCGAAATGAACGCGAAAAAAGAAAAAAGGACGTTTTCAGCTCGATTTTGGTAAAATCGTCGAAATGAACGCGAAAAAACAAAAAAGGACGTTTTCAGCTCGATTTTGGTAAAATCGTCGAAATGACCGCGAAAAAAGAAAAAAGGACGTTTTTAGCTCGATTTTGATAAAATCGTCGAAATGAACGCGAAAAAAGAAAAAAAGGACGTTTTTAGCTCGATTTTGGTAAAATCGTCGAAATGAACGCTAAAAAAGAAAAAAGGACGTTTTGAGCTCGATTTTGGTAAAATCGTCGAAATGAACGGGAAAAAAGAAAAAAAGGACGTTTTCAGCTCGATTGTGGTAAAATCGTCGAAATGGACGCGAAAAAAGAAAAAAGGACGTTTTTAGCTCGATTTTGATAAAATCGTCGAAATGAACGCGAAAAAGAAAAAAAGGACGTTTTTAGCTCGATTTGGTAAAATCGTCGAAATGAACGCTAAAAAAGAAAAAAGGACGTGTTTAGCTCGATTTTGGTAAAATCGTCGAAATGAACGCGAAAAAAGAAAAAAGGACGTTTTTGCTTGAGTTTGGTAAAATCGTCGAAATGAACGCGAAAAAAGAAAAAAGGACGTTTTTAGCTCGATTTTGTTAAAATCGTCGAAATGAACGCGAAAAAAGGAAAAAGGACGTTTTTAGCTCGATTTTGGTAAAATCGTCGAAATGAACGCGAAAAAAGAAAAAAGGACGTTTATAGCTCGATTTTGGTAAAATCGTCGAAATGAACGCGAAAAAAGAAAAAAGGACGTTTTTAGCTCGATTATGGTAAAATCGTCGAAATGGTCGCGAAAAAAGAAAAAAGGAGGTTTTTAGCTCGATTTTGGTAAAATCGTCGAAATGGTCGCGAAAAAAGAAAAAAGGACGTTTTTAGCTCGATTTTGGTAAAATCGTCGAAAGGAACGGGAAAAAAGAAAAAAGGACGTTTTTAGCTCGATTTTGGTAAAATCGTCGAAATGAACGGGAAAAAAGAAAAAAGGACGTTTTCAGCTCGATTTTGTTAAAATCGTCGAAATGAACGCGAAAAAAGAAAAAAGGACCTTTTTAGCTCGATTTTGGTAAA
This sequence comes from Pachydiplax longipennis, assembly GCA_036926295.1. Lineage (NCBI taxonomy): Eukaryota > Metazoa > Arthropoda > Insecta > Odonata > Libellulidae > Pachydiplax > Pachydiplax longipennis. The sequence continues at coordinate 32,323 of JAVFKF010000215.1, forward strand.
ATCGTCGAAATGACCGCGAAAAAAGAAAAAAGGACGTTTTTAGCTCGATTTTGATAAAATCGTCGAAATGAACGCGAAAAAGAAAAAAAGGACGTTTTTAGCTCGATTTTGGTAAAATCGTCGAAATGAACGCGAAAAAAGAAAAAAGGACGTGTTTAGCTCGATTTTGGTAAAATCGTCGAAATGAACGGGAAAAAAGAAAAAAGGACGTTTTTAGCTCGATTTTGGTAAAATGGTCGAAATGAACGCGAAAAAAGAAAAAAGGACGTGTTTAGCTCGATTTTGGTAAAATCGTCGAAATGAACGGGAAAAAAGAAAAAAGGACGTTTTTAGCTCGATTTTGGTAAAATGGTCGAAATGAACGCGAAAAAAGAAAAAAGGACGTTTTTAGCTCGATTTTGGTAAAATCGTCGAAATGACCGCGAAAAAAGAAAAAAGGACGTTTTAAGCTCGATTTTGGTAAAATCGTCGAAATGAACGCGAAAAAATAAAAAAGGACGTTTTTAGCTCGATTTTGGTAAAATCGTCGAAATGAACGGGAAAAAAGAAAAAAGGACGTTTTTAGCTCGATTATGGTAAAATCATCGAAATGAACGCGAAAAAAGAAAAAAGGACGTTTTTCGCTCGATTTTGGTAAAATCGTCGAAATGGTCGCGAAAAAAGAAAAAAAGGACGTTTTTAGCTCGATTTTGGTAAAATCGTCGAAATGAACGTGAAAAAAGAAAAAAGGACGTTTTTGCTTGATTTTGGTAAAATCGTCGAAATGAACGCGAAAAAAGAAAAAAGGACGTTTTTAGCTCGATTTTGGTAAAATCGTCGAAATGAACGCGAAAAAAGAAAAAAGGACGTATTTAGCTCGATTTTGGTAAAATCGTCGAAATGAACGCGAAAAAAGAAAAAAGGACGTTTTTAGCTCGATTTTGGTAAAATCGTAGAAATGACCGCGAAAAAAGAAAAAAGGACGTTTTAAGCTCGATTTTGGTAAAATCGTCGAAATGAACGCGAAAAAATAAAAAAGGATGTTTATAGCTCGATTTTGGTAAAATCGTCGAAATGAACGGGAAAAAAGAAAAAAGGACGTTTTTAGCTCGATTATGGTAAAATCATCGAAATGAACGCGAAAAAAGAAAAAAGGACGTTTTTCGCTCGATTTTGGTAAAATCGTCGAAATGGTCGCGAAAAAAGAAAAAAGGACGTATTTAGCTCGATTTTGGTAAAAAAAAGGACGTATTTAGCTCGATTTGGTAAAATCGTCGAAATGAACGCGAAAAAAAGAAAAAAGGACGTTTTTAGCTCGATTTTGGTAAAATCGTCGAAATGACCGCGAAAAAAGAAAAAAGGACGTTTTAAGCTCGATTTTGGTAAAATCGTCGAAATGAACGCGAAAAAATAAAAAAGGATGTTTATAGCTCGATTTTGGTAAAATCGTCGAAATGAACGCGAAAAAATAAAAAAGGATGTTTATAGCTCGATTTTGGTAAAATCGTCGAAATGAACGGGAAAAAAGAAAAAAGGACGTTTTTAGCTCGATTTTGGTAAAATCGTCGAAATGAACGTGAAAAAAGAAAAAAGGACGTTTTTTGCTTGGTTTTGGTAAAATCGTCGAAATGAACGCGAAAAAAGAAAAAAGGACGTTTTTAGCTCGATTTTGGTAAAATCGTCGAAATGAACGTGAAAAAAGAAAAAAGGACGTTTTTGCTTGATTTGGTAAAATCGTCGAAATGAACGCGAAAAAAGAAAAAAGGACGTTTTTAGCTCGATTTTGGTAAAATCGTCGAAATGAACGCGAAAAAAGAAAAAAGGACGTGTTTAGCTCGATTTTGGTAAAATCGTCGAAATGAACGCGAAAAAAGAAAAAGGACGTCTTTAGCTCGATTTTGGTAAAATCGTCGAAATGAACGCGAAAAAGAAAAAAGGACGTTTTTAGCTCGATTTTGGTAAAATCGTCGAAATGACCGCGAAAAAGAAAAAAGGACGTTTTAAGCTCGATTTTGGTAAAATCGTCGAAATCAACGCGAAAAAAGAAAAAAGGGACGTTTTTAGCTCGATTTGGTAAAATCGTCGAAATGAACGGGAAAAAAAAGGACGTTTTTAGCTCGATTATGGTAAAATCATCGAAATGAACGCGAAAAAAGAAAAAAGGACGTTTTCGCTCGATTTTGGTAAAATCGTCGAAATGGTCGCGAAAAAAGAAAAAAGGACGTTTTTAGCTCGATTTTTGTAAAATCGTCGAAATGAACGTGATAAAAGAAAAAAGGACGTTTTTGCTTGATTTTGGTAAAATCGTCAAAATGAACGGGAAAAAAGAAAAAAGGACGTGTTTAGCTCGATTTTTGGTAAAATCGTCGAAATGAACGCGAAAAAAGAAAAAAGGACATTTTAGCTCGATTTTGATTAAATCGTCGAAATGAACGCGAAAAAAGAAAAAAAGGACGTTTTCAGCTCGATTTTGGTAAAATCGTCGGAATTAACGGAAAAAAGAAAAAAGGACGTTTTTAGCTCGATTTTGGTAAAATCGTCGAAATGAACGCTAAAAAAGAAAAAAGGACGTTTTTCGCTCGATTTGGTAAGATCGTCGAAATGGTCGCGAAAAAGAAAAAAGGACATTTTTAGCTCGATTTTGGTAAAATCGTCGAAATGAACGTGAAAAAGAAAAAAGGACGTTTTTGCTTGATTTTAGTAAAATCGTCGAAATGAACGCGAAAAAAGAAAAAAGGACGTTTTTAGCTCGATTTTGGTAAAATCGTCGAAGTGAACGCGAAAAAAGAAAAAGGACGTGTTTAGCTCGATTATGGTAAAATCGTCGAAATGAAAGGGAAAAAAGAAAAAAGGACGTTTTTAGCTCGATTTTGGTAAAATCGTCGAAATGAACGCGAAAAAAGAAAAAAGGACGTTTTTAGCTCGATTTTGGTAAAATCGTCAGAAATGAACGCGAAAAAGAAAAAAGGACGTGTTTAACTCGATTTTGGTAAAATCGTCGAAATGAAAGGGAAAAAAGAAAAAAGGACGTTTTTAGCTCGATTTTGGTAAAATCGTCGAAATGAACGGGAAAAAAGAAAAAAGGACGTTTTCAGCTCGATTTTGGTAAAATCGTCGAAATGAACGCGAAAAAAGAAAAAAGGGACGTTTTTAGCTCGATTTTGGTAAAATCGTCGAAATGATCGCGAAAAAAGAAAAAGAACGTTTTCAGCTCGATTTTGATAAAATCGTCGAAATGAACGGGAAAAAAGAAAAAAGGACGTTTTTAGCTCGATTTTGGTAAAATCGTCGAAATGGACGGGAAAAAAGAAAAAAGTACGTTTTTAGCTCGATTTTGGTAAAATCGTCGAAATGAACGCGAAAAAAGAAAAAAGGACGTTTTAAGCTCGATTTTGGTAAAATCGTCGAAATGAACGCGAAAAAAGAAAAAAAGGACGTTTTAGCTCGATTTTGGTAAAATCGTCGAAATGAACGCAAAAAAAGGAAAAAGGACGTTTTTAGCTCGATTTTGGTAAATCGTCGAAATGACCGGGAAAAAAGAAAAAGGACGTTTAAAGCTCGATTTTGGTAAAATCGTCGAAATGAACGCGAAAAAAGAAAAAAGGACGTTTTTAGCTCGATTTTGGTAAAATCGTCGAAATGAACGGGAAAAAAGAAAAAAGGACGTTTTTACCTCGATTATGGTAAAATCATCGAAATGAACGCGAAAAAGAAAAAAGGACGTTTTTTAGCACGATTATGGTAAAATCGTCGAAATGAACGCGAAAAAAGAAAAAGGACGTTTTCAGCTCGATTTTGGTAAAATCGTCGAAATGAACGTGAAAAAAGAAAAAGGACGTTTTTGGCTCGATTTGGTAAAATCGTCGAAATGAACGCGAAAAAAGAAAAAAAAGGACGTTTTTAGCTCCATTTTGGTAAAATCATCGAAATGAACGCTAAAAAGAAAAAAGGACGTTTTTAGCCCGATTTTGGTAAAATCGTGGAAATGAACGCGAAAAAGAAAAAAGGACGTTTTTCGCTCGATTTTGGTAAAATCGTCGAAATGAACGCGAAAAAAGTATAAAAGACGTTTTTCGCTCGATTGTGGTAAAATCGTCGAAATGAACGCGAATAAAGAAAAAAGGACGTTTTTAGCTCGATTTTGGTAAAATCGTCGAAATGAACGGGAAAAAAGTAAAAAGAACGTTTTTAGCTCGATTTTGGTAAAATCGTCGAAATGAACGCGAAAAAAGAAAAAGGACGTTTTCGGCTCAATTTTGGTATAATCGTCGAAATGAACGGGAAAAAAGAAAAAAGGACGTTTTTAGCTCGATTTTGGTAAAATCGTCGAAATGAACGGGAAAAAAAGAAAAAGGACGTTGTCAGCTCGATTTTGGTAAAATCGTCGAAATTATCGGGAAAAAAGAAAAAAGGACGTTTTCAGCTCGATTTTGGTAAAATCGTCGAAATGAACGCTAAAAAAGAAAAAAGGACGTTTTCAGTTCGATTTTGGTAAAATCGTCGAAATGAACACTTAAAAAGAAAAAAGGACGTTTTCAGCTCGATTTTGGTAAAATCGTCGAAATTATCGGGAAAAAAGAAAAAAGGACGTTTTCAGCTCGATTTTGGTAAAATCGTCGAAATGAACGCGAAAAAAGAAAAAGGACGTTTTTAGCTCGATTTTGGTAAAATCGTCGAAATGAACGCTAAAAAAGAAAAAAGGACGTTTTCAGCTCGATTTTGGTAAAATCGTCGAAATGAACACTTAAAAAGAAAAAAGGACGTTTTCAGCTCGATTTTGGTAAAATCGTCGAAATTATCGGGAAAAAGAAAAAAGGACGTTTTCAGCTCGATTTTGGTAAAATCGTCGAAATGAACGCGAAAAAAGAAAAAAGGACGTTTTAGCTCGATTTTGGTAAAATCGTCGAAATGAACGCGAAAAAAGAAAAAAGGACGTTTTTGCTTGATTTTGGTAAAATCGTCGAAATGAACGCGAAAAAAGAAAAAAGGACGTTTTTAGCTCGATTTTGGTAAAATCGTCGAAATGAACGCGAAAAAAGAAAAAAGGACGTGTTTAACTCGATTTTGGTAAAATCGTCGAAATGAAAGGGAAAAAAGAAAAAAGGACGTTTTTAGCTCGATTTTGGTAAAATCGTCGAAATGAACGCGAAAAAAGAAAAAAGGACGTTTTCAGCTCGATTTTGGTAAAATCGTCGAAATGAACGCGAAAAAAGAAAAAAGGACGTTTTTGCTGGATTTTGGTAAAATCGTCGAAATGAACGCCAAAAAAGAAAAAAGGACGTTTTCAGCTCGATTTTGGTAAAATCGTCGAAATGAACGCGAAAAAAGAAAAAAGACCTTTTTAGCTCCATTTTGGTAAATCGTCGAAATGACCGGGAAAAAAGAAAAAAGGACGTTTTTAGCTCGATTTTGCTAAAATCGTCGAAATGGTCGCGAAAAAAGAGAAAAGGACGTTTTTAGCTCGATTTTGGTAAAATCGTCGAAATGAACGGGAAAAAAGAAAATAGGACGTTTTTAGCTCGATTTTGCTAAAATCGTCGAAATGAACGGGAAAAAAAGAAAAAAGGACGTTTTTAGCTCGATTTTGGTAAAATCGTCGAAATGAACGCGAAAAAAGAAAAAAGGACGTTTTTAGCTCGATTTTGGTAAAATCGTCGAAATGAACGCGAAAAAAGAAAAAAGGACGTTTTTAGCTCGATTGTGGTAAAATCGTCGAAATGGTCGCGAAAAGGAAAAAAGGAGGTTTTTAGCTCGATTTTGGTAAAATCGTCGAAATGGTCGCGAAAAAAGAAAAAGGACGTTTTTAGCTCGATTTTGGTAAAATCGTCGAAATGAACGGGAAAAAAGAAAAAAGGACGTTTTTAGCTCGATTTTGGTAAAATCGTCGAAATGAACGCGAAAAAAGAAAAAAGGACGTTTTTAGCTCGATTTTGGTAAAACCGTCGAAATGAACGCGAAAAAAGAAAAAAGGACGTTTTCAGCTCGATTTTGGTAAAATCGTCGAATGAACGCGAAAAAAGAAAAAGGACATTTTTAGCTCGATTTTGGTAAAATCGTCGAAATGGTCGCGAAAAAAGAAAAAAGGACGTTTTTAGCTCGATTATGGTAAAATCGTCGAAATGAACGCGAAAAAAGAAAAAAAGGACGTTTTTAGCTCGATTTTGGTAAAATCGTCGAAATGAACGCGAAAAAAAGAAAAAAGGACGTTTTTAGCTCGATTATGGTAAAATCGTCGAAATGGTCGCGAAAAAAGAAAAAAGGAGGTTTTTAGCTCGATTTTGGTAAAATCGTCGAAATGGTCGCGAAAAAAGAAAAAAGGACGTTTTTAGCTCGATTTTGGTAAAATCGTCGAAATGAACGGGAAAAAAGAAAAAAGGACGTTTTTAGCTCGATTTTGGTAAAATCGTCGAAATGAACGGGAAAAAAGAAAAAAGGACGTTTTCAGTTCGATTTTGGTAAAATCGTCGAAATGAACGCCAAAAAAGAAAAAGGACGTTTTCAGCTCGATTTTGGTAAAATCGTCGAAATGAACGCGAAAAAGAAAAAAGGACCTTTTTAGCTCGATTTTGGTAAAATCGTCGAAATGACCGCGAAAAAGAAAAAAGGACGTTTTTAGCTCGATTTTGATAAAATCGTCGAAATGAACGCGAAAAAAGAAAAAAAGGACGTTTTTAGCTCGATTTTGGTAAAATCGTCGAAATGGACGGGAAAAAAGAAAAAAGGACGTTTTTAGCTCGATTGTGGTAAAATCGTCGAAATGGTCGCGAAAAAAGAAAAAAGGAGGTTTTTAGCTCGATTTTGGTAAAATCGTCGAAATGGTCGCGAAAAAAGAAAAAAGGACGTTTTTAGCTCGATTTTGGTAAAATCGTCGAAATGAACGGGAAAAAAGAAAAAGGACGTTTTTAGCTCGATTTTGGTAAAATCGTCGAAATGAACGTGAAAAAAGAAAAAAGGACGTTTTTGCTTGATTTTGGTAAAATCGTCGAAATGAACGCGAAAAAGAAAAAAGGACGTTTTTAGCTCGATTTTGGTAAAATCGTCGAAATGAACGCGAAAAAAGAAAAAAGGACGTGTTTAACTCGATTTTGGTAAAATCGTCGAAATGAACGGGAAAAAAAGAAAAAAGGACGTTTTTAGCTCGATTTTGGTAAAATCGTCGAAATGAACGCGAAAAAAGAAAAAAGGACGTTTTTAGCTCGATTTTGGTAAAATCGTCGAAATGAACGCGAAAAAAGAAAAAAGGACGTTTTTAGCTCGATTGTGGTAAAATCGTCGAAATGGTCGCGAAAAAAGAAAAAAGGAGGTTTTTAGCTCGATTTTGGTAAAATCGTCGAAATGGTCGCGAAAAAAGAAAAAAGGACGTTTTTAGCTCGATTTTGGTAAAATCGTCGAAATGAACGGGAAAAAAGAAAAAAGGACGTTTTTAGCTCGATTTTGGTAAAATCGTCGAAATGAACGCGAAAAAAGAAAAAAGGACGTTTTAGCTCGATTTTGGTAAAACCGTCGAAATGAACGCGAAAAAAGAAAAAAGGACGTTTTCAGCTCGATTTTGGTAAAATCGTCGAAATGAACGCGAAAAAAGAAAAAAGTACGTTTTTAGCTCGATTTTGGTAAAATCGTCGAAATGAACGCGAAAAAAGAAAAAAGGACGTTTTAAGCTCGATTTTGGTAAAATCGTCGAAATGAACGCGAAAATAGAAAAAAGGACGTTTTTAGCTTGATTTTGGTAAAATCGTCGAAATGAACGGGAAAAAGAAAAAAAGGACGTTTTCAGCTCGATTTTGGTAAAATCGTCGAAATGAACGCGAAAAAAGAAAAAAGGACGTTTTTAGCTCGATTATGGTAAAATCGTCGAAATGAACGCGAAAAAAGAAAAAAGGACGTTTTTCGCTCGATTTTGGTAAAATCGTCGAAATGGTCGCGAAAAAAGAAAAAAGGACGTTTTTAGCTCGATTTTGGTAAAATCGTCGAAATGAACGTGAAAAAAGAAAAAGGACGTTTTTGCTTGATTTTGGTAAAATCGTCGAAATGAACGCGAAAAAGAAAAAAGGACGTTTTTAGCTCGATTTTGGTAAAATCGTCGAAATGAACGCGAAAAAAGAAAAAAGGACGTGTTTAACTCGATTTTGGTAAAATCGTCGAAATGAAAGGGAAAAAGAAAAAAGGACGTTTTTAGCTCGATTTTGGTAAAATCGTCGAAATGAACGGGAAAAAGAAAAAAGGACGTTTTTAGCTCGATTTTGGTAAAATCGTCGAAATGATCGCGAAAAAAGAAAAAGAACGTTTTCAGCTCGATTTTGATAAAATCGTCGAAATGAACGGGAAAAAAGAAAAAAGGACGTTTTTAGCTCGATTTTGGTAAAATCGTCGAAATGGACGGGAAAAAAGAAAAGAGTACGTTTTTAGCTCGATTTTGGTAAAATCGTCGAAATGAACGCGAAAAAAGAAAAAAGGACGTTTTAGCTCGATTTTGGTAAAATCGTCGAAATGAACGCAAAAAAAGAAAAAAGGACGTTTTTAGCTCGATTTTGGTAAAATCGTCGAAATGACCGGGAAAAAAGAAAAAAGGACGTTTTAAGCTCGATTTTGGTAAAATCGTCGAAATGAACGCGAAAAAAGAAAAAAGGACGTTTTTAGCTCGATTTTGGTAAAATCGTCGAAATGAACGGGAAAAAAGAAAAAAGGACGTTTTTAGCTCGATTATGGTAAAATCATCGAAATGAACGCGAAAAAGAAAAAAGGACGTTTTTAGCACGATTATGGTAAAATCGTCGAAATGAACGCGAAAAAAGAAAAAGGACGTTTTCAGCTCGATTTGGTAAAATCGTCGAAATGAACGCGAAAAAAGAAAAAAGGACGTTTTAGCTCGATTTTGGTAAAATCGTCGAAATGAACGCGAAAAAAGAAAAAGGACGTTTTTAGCTCGATTTTGTTAAAATCGTCGAAATGAACGCGAAAAAAGGAAAAAGGACGTTTTAAGCTCGATTTTGGTAAAATCGTCGAAATGAACGCGAAAAAAGAAAAAAGGACGTTTTTAGCTCGATTTTGGTAAAATCGTCGAAATGAACGGGAAAAAAGAAAAAAAGGACGTTTTTAGCTCGATTATGGTAAAATCATCGAAATGAACGCGAAAAAAGAAAAAGGACGTTTTCAGCTCGATTTTGGTAAAATCGTCGAAATGAACGGGAAAAAAGAAAAAAGGACGTTTTTAGCTCGATTATGGTAAAATCGTCGAAATGAACGTGAAAAAAGAAAAAAGGACGTTTTTGGCTCGATTTTGGTAAAATCGTCGAAATGAACGCGAAAAAAGAAAAAAAAGGACGTTTTTAGCTCCATTTTGGTAAAATCATCGAAATGAACGCGAAAAAAGAAAAAAGGACGTCTTTAGCCCGATTTTGGTAAAATCGTGGAAATGAACGCGAAAAAAGAAAAAAGTGACGTTTTTCGCTCGATTTTGGTAAAATCGTCGAAATGAACGCGAAAAAAGTATAAAAGACGTTTTTCGCTCGATTGTGGTAAAATCGTCGAAATGAACGCGAATAAAGAAAAAAGGACGTTTTTAGCTCGATTTTGGTAAAATCGTCGAAATGAACGGGAAAAAAGTAAAAGGACGTTTTTAGCTCGATTTTGGTAAAATCGTCGAAATGAACGCGAAAAAAGAAAAGGACGTTTTCGGCTCAATTTTGGTATAATCGTCGAAATGAACGGAAAAAAGAAAAAAGGACGTTTTTAGCTCGATTTGGTAAAATCGTCGAAATGAACGCGAAAAAGAAAAAAGGACGTTTTAAGCTCGATTTTGGTAAAATCGTCGAAATGAACGCGAAAAAAGAAAAAAGGACGTTTTTGCTGGATTTTGTTTGGTAAAATCGTCGAAATGAACGCGAAAAAGAAAAAAGGACGTTTTTAGCTCGATTATGGTAAAATCGTCGAAATGAACGCGAAAAAAAGAAAAATGGACGTTTTACCTCGATTTTGGTAAAATGGTCGAAATGGTCGCGAAAAAAGAAAAAAGGACGTTTTTAGCTCGATTTTGGTAAAATCGTCGAAATGAAAGGGAAAAAAGAAAAAAGGACGTTTTTAGCTCGATTTTGGTAAAATCGGTCGAAAGGAACGGGAAAAAAGAAAAAAGGACGTATTCAGCTCGATTTTGGTAAAATCGTCGAAATGAACGCGAAAAAAGAAAAAAGGACGTATTCAGCTCGATTTTGGTAAAATCGTCGAAATGAACGCGAAAAGAGAAAAAAGGACGTTTTTAGCTCGATTTTGGTAAAATCGTCGAAATGAACGCTAAAAAAGAAAAAAGGACGTTTTTAGCTCGATTTTGGTAAAATCGTCGAAAGGATCGCGAAAAAAGAAAAAAGGACGTTTTCTTCTCGATTTTGGTAAAATCGTCGAAATGAACGCGAAATAAGAAAAAAGGACGTTTTTAGCTCGATTTTGGTAAAATCGTCGAAATGAACGCGAAATAAAAAAAAGGACGTTTTTAGCTCGAATTTGGTAAAATCGTCGAAATGAAGGGAAAAAAGAAAAAAGGACGTTTTTAGCTCGATTTTGGTAAAATCGTCGAAATGAACGGGAAAAAAGAAAAAAGGGCGTATTCAGTTCGATTTTGGTAAAATCGTCGAAATGAACGCGAAAAAAGAAAAAAGACGTATTTAGCTCGATTTTGGTAAAATCGTCGAAATGAACGGGAAGAAAGAAAAAAGGATGTTTTTAGCTCGATTATAGTAAAATCGTCGAAATGAACGGGAAAAAAGAAAAAAGGACGTTTTTAGCTCGATTTTGGTAAAATCGTCGAAATGAACGGGAAAAAAAGAAAAAAGGACGTTTATCGCTCGATTTTGGTAAAATCGTCGAAATGAACGGGAAAAAAGAAAAAAGGACGTTGTTAGCTCGCTTTTGATAACATCGTCGAAATGAACGCGAAAAAAGAAAAAAAGGACGTTTTAGCTCGATTTAGGTAAAATCGTCGAAATGAACGCGAAAAAAGAAAAAAGGACGTTTTTGCTGGATTTTGGTAAAATCGTCGAAATGAACGCGAAAAAAGAAAAAAGGACGTTTTTAGCTCGATTTTGGTAAAATCGTCGAAATGAACGCGATAAAAGAAAAAAGGACGTTTTTAGCTCGATTTTGGTAAGATCGTCGAAATGAACGGGAAAAAAGAAAAAAGGACGTTTTCAGCTCGATTTTGGTAAAATCGTCGAAATGAACGCGAAAAAAGAAAAAAGGACGTTTTCAGCTCGATTTTGGTAAAATCGTCGAAATGAACGCGAAAAAAGAAAAAAGGACGTTTTTAGCTCGATTATGGTAAAATCGTCGAAATGAACGGGAAAAAAGAAAAAAGGACGTTTTTAGCTCGATTTTGCTAAAATCGTCGAAATGGTCGCGAAAAAAGAAAAAAGGACGTTTTTAGCTCGATTTTGGTAAAATCGTCGTAATGAACGGGAAAAAAGAAAATAGGACGTTTTTAGCTCGATTTTGCTAAAATCGTCGAAATGAACGGGAAAAAAAGAAAAAAGGACGTTTTTAGCTCGATTTTGGTAAAATCGTCGAAATGAACGGGAAAAAAAGAAAAAGGACGTTTTCATCTTGATTTTGGTAAAATCGTCGAAATGAACGCTAAAAAAGAAAAAAGGACGTTTTCAGCTCGATTTTGGTAAAATCGTCGAAATGAACACTTAAAAAGAAAAAAGGACGTTTTTCGCTCGATTTTGGTAAAATCGTCGAAATGAACGCGAACAAACAAAAAAGGACGTTTTTAGCTCGATTTTGTAAAATCGTCGAAATTAACGGGAAAAAAGAAAAAAGGACGTTTTCAGCTCGATTTTGGTAAAATCGTCGAAATGAACGCGAAAAAAGAAAAAAGGACGTTTTTGCTTGATTTTGGTAAAATCGTCGAAATGAACGCGAAAAAAGAAAAAAGGACGTTTTTAGCTCGATTTTGGTAAAATCGTCGAAATGAACGCGAAAAAAGAAAAAAGGACGTATTTAGCTCGATTTTGGTAAAATCGTCGAAATGAACGCGAAAAAAAAAAAAGGACGTTTTTAGCTCGATTTGGTAAAATCGTCGAAATGACCGCGAAAAAAGAAAAAAGGACGTTTTAAGCTCGATTTTGGTAAAATCGTCGAAATGAACGCGAAAAAATAAAAAAGGATGTTTTTAGCTCGATTTTGGTAAAATCGTCGAAATGAACGGGAAAAAAGAAAAAAGGACGTTTTTAGCTCGATTATGGTAAAATCATCGAAATGAACGCGAAAAAAGAAAAAAGGACGTTTTTCGCTCGATTTTGGTAAAATCGTCGAAATGGTCGCGAAAAAAGAAAAAAGGACGTTTTTAGCTCGATTTTGGTAAAATCGTCGAAATGAACGTGAAAAAAGAAAAAAGGACGTTTTTGCTTGATTTTGGTAAAATCGTCGAAATGAACGCGAAAAAAGAAAAAAGGACGTTTTTAGCTCGATTTTGGTAAAATCGTCGAAATGAACGCGAAAAAAGAAAAAAGGACGTGTTTAGCTCGATTTTGGTAAAATCGTCGAAATGAACGCGAAAAAAGAAAAAAGGACGTCTTTAGCTCGATTTTGGTAAAATCGTCGAAATGAACGCGAAAAAAGAAAAAAGGACGTTTTTAGCTCGATTTTGGTAAAATCGTCGAAATGACCGCGAAAAAAGAAAAAAGGACGTTTTAAGCTCGATTTTGTAAAATCGTCGAAATCAACGCGAAAAAAGAAAAAAGGACGTTTTTAGCTCGATTTTGGTAAAATCGTCGAAATGAACGGGAAAAAAAAGGACGTTTTTAGCTCGATTATGATAAAATCATCGAAATGAACGCGAAAAAAAGAAAAAAGGACGTTTTTCGCTCGATTTTGGTAAAATCGTCGAAATGGTCGCGAAAAATGAAAAAAGGACGTTTTTAGCTCGATTTTTGTAAAATCGTCGAAATGAACGTGATAAAAGAAAAAAGGACGTTTTTGCTTGATTTTGGTAAAATCGTCAAAATGAACGGGAAAAAAGAAAAAAGGACGTGTTTAGCTCGATTTTGGTAAAATCGTCGAAATGAACGCGAAAAAAGAAAAAAGGACATTTTTAGCTCGATTTTGGTAAAATCGTCGAAATGGTCGCGAAAAAAGAAAAAAGGACGTTTTAGCTCGATTTTGGAAAATCGTCGAAATGAACGTGAAAAAAGAAAAAAGGACGTTTTTGCTTGATTTTGGTAAAATCGTCGAAATGAACGCGAAAAAAGAAAAAAGGACGTTTTTAGCTCGATTTTGGTAAAATCGTCGAAATGAACGCGAAAAAAGAAAAAAGGACGTGTTTAGCTCGATTTTGGTAAAATCGTCGAAATGAACGGGAAAATAGAAAAAAGGACGTTTTTAGCTCGATTTTGGTAAAATCGTCGAAATGAACGCGAAAAAAGAAAAAGGACGTTTTTAGCTCGATTTTGGTAAAATCGTCGTAAAGACCGCGAAAAAAGAAAAAGGACGTTTTAAGCTCGATTTTGGTAAAATCGTCGAAATGAACGCGAAAAAATAAAAAAGGACGTTTTTAGCTCGATTTTGGTAAAATCGTCGAAATGAACGGGAAAAAAGAAAAAAGGACGTTTTTAGCTCGATTATGGTAAAATCGTCGAAATGAACGCGAAAAAGAAAAAAGGACGTTTTTAGCTCGATTTTGGTAAAATCGTCGAATGAACGTGAAAAAAGAAAAAAGGACGTTTTTGCTTGATTTTGGTAAAATCGTCGAAATGAACGCGAAAAAAGAAAAAAGGACGTTTTTAGCTCGATTTTGGTAAAATCGTCGAAATGAACGCGAAAAAAGAAAAAAAGGACGTTTTCAGCTCGATTGTGGTAAAATCGTCGAAATGGTCGCGAAAAAAGAAAAAAGGACGTTTTTAGCTCGATTTTGGTAAAATCGTCGAAATGAACGTGAAAAAAGAAAAAAGGACGTTTTTGCTTGATTTCGGTAAAATCGTCGAAATGAACGCGAAAAAAGAAAAAAGGACGTTTTTAGCTCGATTTTGGTAAAATCGTCGAAATGAACGCGAAAAAAGAAAAAAGGACGTGTTTAGCTCGATTTTGGTAAAATCGTCGAAATGAACGGAAAAAAGAAAAAAGGACGTTTTTAGCTCGATTTTGGTAAAATGGTCGAAATGAACGCGAAAAAAGAAAAAAGGACGTTTTTAGCTAGATTTTGGTAAAATCGTCGAAATGAACGCGAAAAAAGAAAAAAGGACGTGTTTAGCTCGATTTTGGTAAAATCGTCGAAATGAACGCGAAAAAAGAAAAAAGGACGTCTTTAGCTCGATTTTGGTAAAATCGTCGAAATGAACGCGAAAAAAGAAAAAAGGACGTTTTTAGCTCGATTTTGGTAAAATCGTCGAAATGACCGCGAAAAAAGAAAAAAGGACGTTTTAAGCTCGATTTTGGTAAAATCGTCGAAATCAACGCGAAAAAAGAAAAAAGGACGTTTTTAGCTCGATTTTGGTAAAATCGTCGAAATGAACGGGAAAAAAAAGGACGTTTTTAGCTCGATTATGATAAAATCATCGAAATGAACGCGAAAAAAGAAAAAAGGACGTTTTTCGCTCGATTTTGGTAAAATCGTCGAAATGGTCGCGAAAAATGAAAAAAGGACGTTTTTAGCTCGATTTTTGTAAAATCGTCGAAATGAACGTGATAAAAGAAAAAAGGACGTTTTTGCTTGATTTTGGTAAAATCGTCAAAATGAACGGGAAAAAAGAAAAAAGGACGTGTTTAGCTCGATTTTGGTAAAATCGTCGAAATGAACGCGAAAAAGAAAAAAGGACATTTTTAGCTCGATTTTGGTAAAATCGTCGAAATGGTCGCGAAAAAAGAAAAAAGGACGTTTTTAGCTCGATTTTGGAAAATCGTCGAAATGAACGTGAAAAAAGAAAAAAGGACGTTTTTGCTTGATTTTGGTAAAATCGTCGAAATGAACGCGAAAAAAGAAAAAAGGACGTTTTTAGCTCGATTTTGGTAAAATCGTCGAAATGAACGCGAAAAAAGAAAAAAGGACGTGTTTAGCTCGATTTTGGTAAAATCGTCGAAATGAACGGGAAAATAGAAAAAAGGACGTTTTTAGCTCGATTTTGGTAAAATCGTCGAAATGAACGCGAAAAAGAAAAAAGGACGTTTTTAGCTCGATTTGGTAAAATCGTCGTAAAGACCGCGAAAAAAGAAAAAAGGACGTTTTAAGCTCGATTTTGGTAAAATCGTCGAAATGAACGCGAAAAAATAAAAAAGGACGTTTTTAGCTCGATTTTGGTAAAATCGTCGAAATGAACGGGAAAAAAGAAAAAAGGACGTTTTTAGCTCGATTATGGTAAAATCGTCGAAATGAACGCGAAAAAAGAAAAAAGGACGTTTTTAGCTCGATTTTGGTAAAATCGTCGAAATGAACGTGAAAAAAGAAAAAAGGACGTTTTTGCTTGATTTTGGTAAAATCGTCGAAATGAACGCGAAAAAAGAAAAAAGGACGTTTTTAGCTCGATTTTGGTAAAATCGTCGAAATGAACGCGAAAAAAGAAAAAAAGGACGTTTTCAGCTCGATTGTGGTAAAATCGTCGAAATGGTCGCGAAAAAAGAAAAAAGGACGTTTTTAGCTCGATTTTGGTAAAATCGTCGAAATGAACGTGAAAAAGAAAAAAGGACGTTTTTGCTTGATTTCGGTAAAATCGTCGAAATGAACGCGAAAAAAGAAAAAAGGACGTTTTTAGCTCGATTTTGGTAAAATCGTCGAAATGAACGCGAAAAAGAAAAAAGGACGTGTTTAGCTCGATTTTGGTAAAATCGTCGAAATGAACGGGAAAAAAGAAAAAAGGACGTTTTTAGCTCGATTTTGGTAAAATGGTCGAAATGAACGCGAAAAAAGAAAAAAGGACGTTTTTAGCTAGATTTTGGTAAAATCGTCGAAATGACCGCGAAAAAAGAAAAAAGGACGTTTTAAGCTCGATTTTGGTAAAATCGTCGAAATGAACGCGAAAAAATAAAAAAGGACGTTTTTAGCTCGATTTTGGTAAAATCGTCGAAATGAACGGGAAAAAGAAAAAAGGACGTTTTTAGCTCGATTATGGTAAAATCATCGAAATGAACGCGAAAAAAGAAAAAAGGACGTTTTTCGCTCGATTTTGGTAAAATCGTCGAAATGGTCGCGAAAAAAGAAAAAAGGACGTTTTTAGCTCGATTTTGGTAAAATCGTCGAAATGAACGTGAAAAAAGAAAAAAGGACGTTTTTGCTTGATTTTGGTAAAATCGTCGAAATGAACGCGAAAAAAGAAAAAAGGACGTTTTTAGCTCGATTTTGGTAAAATCGTCGAAATGAACGCGAAAAAAGAAAAAAGGACGTATTTAGCTCGATTTTGGTAAAATCGTCGAAATGAACGCGAAAAAAGAAAAAAGGACGTTTTTAGCTCGATTTTGGTAAAATCGTCGAAATGACCGCGAAAAAAGAAAAAAGGACGTTTTAAGCTCGATTTTGGTAAAATCGTCGAAATGAACGCGAAAAAATAAAAAAGGATGTTTTTAGCTCGATTTTGGTAAAATCGTCGAAATGAACGGGAAAAAAGAAAAAAGGACGTTTTTAGCTCGATTATGGTAAAATCATCGAAATGAACGCGAAAAAAGAAAAAGGACGTTTTTCGCTCGATTTTGGTAAAATCGTCGAAATGGTCGCGAAAAAAGAAAAAAGGACGTTTTTAGCTCGATTTTGGTAAAATCGTCGAAATGAACGTGAAAAAAGAAAAAAAGGACGTTTTTGCTTGATTTTGGTAAAATCGTCGAAAT
>JAVFKF010000216.1:0-45754 GCA_036926295.1 Pachydiplax longipennis
AAAGACAAAAATAGTCGTTTTTAGCTTATTTTGGGAAAATCGTCCAAAAGTACGCGAAAAAGACAGAAATAGTCGTTTTTAGCTTATTTTGGGAAAATCGTCCAAAAGTACGCGAAAAAGACAAAAATAGTCGTTTTTAGCTTATTTTGGGAAAATCGTCCAAAAGTACGCGAAAAAGACAAAAATAGTCGTTTTTAGCTTATTTTGGGAAAATCGTCCAAAAGTACGCGAAAAAGACAAAAATAGTCGTTTTTAGCTTATTTTGGGAAAATCGTCCAAAAGTACGCGAAAAAGACAAAAATAGTCGTTTTTAGCTCAGTTTTGAGAAAATCGTCCAAAGGAACGCGAAAAAGACAATAATAGTCGTTTTTAGCTTATTTTGGGAAAATCGTCCAAAAGTACGCGAAAAAGACAAAAATAGTCGTTTTTAGCTTATTTTGGGAAAATCGTCCAAAAGTACGCGAAAAAGACAAAAATAGTCGTTTTTAGCTTATTTTGGGAAAATCGTCCAAAAGTACGCGAAAAAGACAAAAATAGTCGTTTTTAGCTTATTTTGGGTAAATCGTCCGAGAGTACGAGAAAAAGACAAAAATAGTCGTTTTTAGCTTATTTTGAGAAAATCGTCCAAAAGTACGCGAAAAAGACAAAAATAGTCGTTTTTAGCTCAGTTTTGAGAAAATCGTCCAAAGGAACGCGAAAAAGACAAAAATAGTCGTTTTTAGCTCAGTTTTGAGAAAATCGTCCAAAGGAACGCGAAAAAGACAAAAATAGTCGTTTTGTAGCATATTTTGGGAAAATCGTCCAAAAGTACGCGAAAAAGGGGGATCGTTGACGCTTGTCAAGCTTGTGCCATATACGCAGCCACATGCTGCTTTATAGGCGGTAACGCTGGTGCAAAGGGTTTTGGGAAGGTAAAAATAACAGACTGATACACACATAACGCAGGCAGTAGGTTAATTTGTTTGGGTGAGGTTAAGTGACATAGTAGTCAAGGAGAGAACAGTGCAGCACATAAGGGTAGGGAATTAAAAGGAAGTTAGGAGGTGAGAAAGTCAAACCATTACAGATTGGCAGAAGGTGACATTTTGGCTGAAAGAAAATTTTTAAATTGAAGGTAGTATTAGATTTTTAATTTAAATTGTGAACTAAAAGAAAAGAATTTGCTTATTATATTTAAATGAAATGCTAAAGTTTGTTAATGACGTTTGATTGACCTCTTCTTATAAGGAATAAATTTAAAACGTGAAGTTACTACTTTCGGTTGTTTAATTCTTTTCTTTTTTCGATGTTCACGGGGCACATAATTCCATATTCTCTGAAGGAGAGGGTTTTGCAGGTTATCGAGATTAAGAGCGAACTTGCTAATCATTTTGGCTACGAGATTGGTCACAGAAGTTAATTGATAGAAGGCTTTGATTTCTTTGAGGGGAATAAGATTATTAGTTGATGTTACTGATCGAATACATTTGTTGTAGAATTGGTCAACTTTTTTAATATTAAATTTTTGAGTGTTAAATGTCAAAACCGAAGCATAAGTAAGGTGGGGAAGGATAAAGGAGTTAATAAGTCTGATTTTGGTTCTAGTGGTGAGTGGACTTTTGCGGTTTAACAAAGGGGAAAGTTTAAATTTTGCATATTGGGCTCTAGAAAGACTGGAGTTAATGTGGTCAGTCCACGAAAGTTGGTCATTTAGTATGACACCTAAAAATTTGATGGAAGAGGAAGTGGGTATGGGGGAGTTAAAAAGTTCAACGACTTCCGATGTGGGACGATTTTTATTGATGGTAAAAGTTAAGTGGGAGCATTTAGAGGGGTTGATTGACAGATGCCATTTAGTCAACCAAGCTTCTAGTTTTAAATTATAAAGATTAATTCGTTGAACGGCTAAATTGGGGGAAGGGGACTGTGACGCAATAGTAAGGTCGTCGGCGTATAGAAAGCGAGTTATATGTTCATCGGAAGGCAAATCGTTAATGAAGATATTGAAAAGTATGGGACTAATGATGCTCCCTTGGGGAACGCCGGCAGAAATGGAAAGAGGGGTGGAAGTGCAATCATTGATTTTAACTTGGATTAATCTGTCCTCAAGAAAACATTGAATAATTTTACAGAGGGAGGGGGGAAAAGAAAGAGTAAGAAGTTTGTAGACTAAGCCCTGATGCCAGACACGATCGAATGCTTTGTGTATATCGTAGAACACAACTTGAGTGGCCTGCTTCCGGTAGATATGTCCGTGAGTAATTAGTTCGATCAACCTAAGGACTTGATGAGAGGTGGAAAGATGGTTTGTAAATCCCATTTGTTCGGGTATGATTAAGTTGGAGGAAGAAACGTGATTTTGGATAAATTTATGAAGAATTTTTTCGAAGACTTTAGAAAGGGAAGATAGAAGAGAAATGGGGCGATAGTTAGAAATTAAAGTTGGATCTTTTTGGGGTTTGGGAATGATTCGAATGGTTCCAAGCTTCCAAGATTTGGGAAAATAGTGAATACGAAGACAAGCGTTAAACAGATCGACAAGAAGGAGAATAAAGTTTGGAATATCAGATAGAAGTTTTAAAATTTTATTAGAGAAAGGATCGGGACCGGGGGCTTTATGAATATTTAAATTCTGAAGAAGATCCAAAACTTCAGTGGGGTTAGTAGAAAGGGGAGGATCGTCAGGTTGAAATTGGGAAAGAAAATCATAAGAAATATTAACAGGAGCATCAGAGTTTAAATTAGAATCAACATTTTGCATTAAGGAAGCAAGGTAATTTACTGCAAAGTTGGCATTAGTAGCCGGGTCGAAATTAAGTTTATTATTAATTAAGAGGGGTTGATTGTAGGAATGGGATTTGGTGAAGGATTTGGAGATTTTCCAAAGAGAACCATCTTCAAATTTTAGCGAACTAGAAAAAGCAAGCCACTTGGAGGACAGGTGGAGTTGGAGCTTTTGTTTAATTAAGCTACGGATGTTATTTAGCGCGATTCGATCGTCTGGCATTTTGTACAGATGGAATTGCCGACGTAGTCGGTTACGGCAGGACATTAGTCTACGAAGATGGGGCGGAAGAGGAGAGTGGGGTTGAAGAATAGATTCACGAAAGGTTGTTGCAGATTGCTTGGCCGCCGTAATAAGGTCGTTTAAGAGGGAAAGATGAAAATCGATTTTGTCTATTGAAGGATTTTCCCCGATGAGGGGATAGAATTTAATTTTTTCGACAATGAATTTTTTAAATAGATTCCAATTGATGTGGGGTTTGGGGGGAGAAGAATATTTAGAAGGGGAGCCGAGAATGGAAGCACAAACGGGAAAGTGATCGGAGTCTAATACTTTGTGGACAATAGGAGGAGAAATATCAATGAAGTTAGAAGAGATAATAAAATCAAGAAGGTCAGAAGATTTGTTGGTCACATGGGTAGGAGAAAAAGGGGAGAAGACATTGAGATTGGAAGATTGGAGAAAGCGAAAGAGTTTAGAACCATTGGGATTGATAGATGAAGAGCCCCATGTGGGGTGTTTGCTATTCCAATCCCCAAGGAAAATTGTGGGAATGGAAGAAGAGGACAAAAAGATTAAGTCGTTAGGGTTGAGGCGGCCGTGCTTAAGATAGGAAGAATAGAGGTGAAGAGGACGATTATTTAAAATTATTTCGATGCCTAGAAGATCAATTGACGAAATTTTTGGGACAGGGAGGGAAGAGAAATTAATTGATTTGTGGATAAAAATGGCTAATCCGTTGGAGGAGGAACCCACATCGAGTCTAACTATGTTATACAAGGGAGCAAAAATTTTTTGAAGAGGGTTAAGTTTTGTTTCCTGAATGAAAGCGATATGAATATTATTTTCTTCGCAAAAGTCTAAAAATTCGGGGAGTTTCGGACGAATACTGCGTGCGTTATATGTTACCAGATTAGTTAAAGAGCCCATTAATGATTGTAAAAGCTTCAGTGAAAAAGGTGAAAATTTTTTCCTTTAAGGTTGGGGCAGACATAATTTTTTGGAAGGCTGAGAAGACATTGGTGAGGAGTTGTTGGTAGGAGAAGGAAGAGGAGCTGGGGTTAGGATGAGGGGAGGTAGGTGGTGGGGGAGGAGGAGGGGGAGTAGGGGTAACAGGTGGGTTGGAAGAACGAGCGGAATTGCGGGCGGCGTTAGCATAGGAGGTAGGAAGTTCGGGAAAAGAGGTAGAGGAATTGACATTAATAGATTCACCAGAAGGGGTTTCACCAAGGACTCTGTTGTCTTTAACTTTAGTGACCAATTTAGTACGTAATTCTTTAAATTTGGGGCAGCCCCTGTGGAGAGAAGAGTGCGGACCTTGACAGTGGATGCAGGTTGGCTTTTCGATAGGGTCGGAGGCAGTGCAGTTACTGAGGGGGTGAGGCCCCCCACAGAGAGAACATTGCGGCTTCTGATGGCAGTAATTACGAGTGTGGCCGAACTGAAGGCATCGGCGACACTGCAGGGGGATGAGTTCCTTCGTAAATGGACGTATTTCCACAGTAACATCAGCCAGGGTGGTGATTGCTTTAAAATTTTCAAGGTTATTGACCGGAGAGAGGGTGACTTTGAACACCGGAATTTGGCGACGGGGAACAACTGTGACACCTAAAGCGGCCTCTGAAGGAGGCGGGCGGGTGGTGAAGAGAGGGATAATTGACACAACATCAAACCCAAGTGAAGCAAGTTCGTCTTTCAAATTCTCTAAGTCGGTCGAGGTCGGCAGATGTTTAATAACAAATTCAGAATTCCTATCTGACGGGATTTGGTACGTAAAAAATTCAATTTCCTCCTTTCGGAGGAAGTCATACGCAATACGATAGTCCATAACAGAGGTACACTTAATCAACATGATGTCATTGCTAACAAGGTGGCACACAGGAGGGTATTGCGTAGCACTTTTCAGCTGCCGGATCACCTTCTGCCAATCTGAAAATAACTTGACTTTTAATGAGGGGATTTTGGGTTTTGAGGGAGTGGGGGTGGGAAGGGAAGAAGTGGATGGATCTGCTGCTCGGCTGCTCTCCTCGGCTAGGATAGAAAAGGAATTAGAGGTTGAAATTGGG
Source organism: Pachydiplax longipennis (assembly GCA_036926295.1). NCBI lineage: Eukaryota > Metazoa > Arthropoda > Insecta > Odonata > Libellulidae > Pachydiplax > Pachydiplax longipennis. The sequence continues at coordinate 5,050 of JAVFKF010000216.1, forward strand.
TTAGGAGTTACACTGGGACGAGCGGAGTGCCTGCGCTTAGTGGCAACAGTCTGATATTCATTATCGTTAGGTCTTTTGGAAGGAGCGGGGAAAAAGGAAGTGGGAGCACCAGCGTTACTCACCGGTTGATGGTCTGGCAGCAGTGATACAAATTTGGCCGCCGTGGCACGTAGGACATCTGGTGGGATGGCGTCCTTAATTTTCAGTAGTAAGTCGTAAGCATCTTCCGCTCGGTACAGGATATGGGCGACGCTGTCGTCAGTGGGAGTTGGTGGGATGTCACTTGAATCTTCATCAATCTCCATGATGGAAGTGGTGCTGGGGCAATCCGGAATGGGATTGGCCCCTAGACGAAATGCACACGCAAAAAATTCACTTTTCGGAAGATTTTAGTGGAAAGTACGAAACGGCCCTTTTCAGGGCTAAAAAAACTTGGCGTCACCTCAAAGCTAACAAGGAGATCGACAAATAGGCTTTATGCGATCTCCTGGCCGTTAAACACTCGCGAATCGCTATTCAGGAATCCAGGAGCGTACGCGAAAAAGACAATAATAGTCGTTTTTAGCTCAGTTTTGAGAAAATCGTCCAAAAGAACGCGAAAAAGACAAAAATAGTCGTTTTTAGCTCAGTTTTGAGAAAATCGTCCACAGGAACGAGAAAAAGACATAAATAGTCGTTTTTAGCTCAGTATTGAGAAAATCGTCCAAAAGTACGCGAAAAAGACAAAAATAGTCGTTTTTAGCTTATTTTGGGAAAATCGTCCAAAAGTACCCGACAAAGACAAAACTAGTCGTTTTTAGCTCAGTTTTGAGAAAATCGTCCAAAAGAACGCGAAAAAGACAAAAATAGTCGTTTTTAGCTCAGTTTTGAGAAAATCGTCCAAAGGAACTCGAAAAAGACAAAAATAGTCGTTTTTAGCTCAGTTTTGAGAAAATCGTCCACAGGAACGAGAAAAAGACATAAATAGTCGTTTTTAGCTCAGTATTGAGAAAATCGTCCAAAAGTACGCGAAAAAGACAAAAATAGTCGTTTTTAGCTTATTTTGGGAAAATCGTCCAAAAGTACCCGACAAAGACAAAACTAGTCGTTTTTAGCTCAGTTTTGAGAAAATCGTCCAAAAGAACGCGAAAAAGACAAAAATAGTCGTTTTTAGCTCAGTTTTGAGAAAATCGTCCAAAGGAACTCGAAAAAGACAAAAATAGTCGTTTTTAGCTCAGTTTTGAGAAAATCGTCCAAAGGAACGCGAAAAAGACAAAAATAGTCGTTTTAAGCTTATTTTGGGAAAATCGTCCAAAAGTACGCGAAAAAGACAGAAATAGTCGTTTTTAGCTTATTTTGGGAAAATCGTCCAAAAGTACGAGAAAAAGACAAAAATAGTCGTTTTTAGCTTATTTTGGGAAAATCGTCCAGAAGTACGCGAAAAAGACAAAAATAGTCGTTTTTAGTTTATTTTGGGAAAATCGTCGAAAAGTACGCGAAAAAGACAAAAATAGTCGTTTTTAGCTTATTTTGGGAAAATCGTCCAAAAGTACGCGAAAAAGACAAAAATAGTCGTTTTTAGCTTATTTTGGGAAAATCGTCCAAAGGAACGCGAAAAAGAAAAAAATAGTCGTTTTTAGCTCAGTTTTGAGAAAATCGTCCAAAGGAACGCGAAAAAGACAAAAATAGTCGTTTTTAGCTTATTTTGGGAAAATCGTCCAAAAGTACGCGAAAAAGACAAAAATAGTCGTTTTTAGCTCAGTTTTGAGAAAATCGTCCAAAGGAACGCGAAAAAGACAAAAATAGTCGTTTTTAGCTTATTTTGGGAAAATCGTCCAAAAGTACGCGAAAAAGACAAAAATAGTCGTTTTTAGCTCAGTTTTGAGAAAATCGTCCAAAGGAACGCGAAAAAGACAAAAATAGTCGTTTTTAGCTTATTTTGGGAAAATCGTCCAAAAGTACTCGAAAAAGACAAAAATAGTCGTTTTTAGTTTATTTTGGGAAAATCGTCCAAAAGTACGCGAAAAAGACAAAAATAGTCGTTTTTAGTTTATTTTGGGAAAATCGTCCAAAAGTACGCGAAAAAGACAAAAATAGTCGTTTTTAGCTCAGTTTTGAGAAAATCGTCCAAAGGAACGCGAAAAAGACAAAAATAGTCGTTTTTAGCTTATTTTGGGAAAATCGTCCAAAAGTACGCGAAAAAGACAAAAATAGTCGTTTTTAGCTTATTTTGGGAAAATCGTCCAAAAGTACGCGAAAAAGACAAAAATAGTCGTTTTTAGCTCAGTTTTGAGAAAATCGTCCAAAGGAACGCGAAAAAGACAAAAATAGTCGTTTTTAGCTTTTTTTTTGAAAATCGTCCAAAAGTACGCGAAAAAGACAAAAATAGTCGTTTTTAGCTTATTTTGGGAAAATCGTCCAAAAGTACGCGAAAAAGACAAAAATAGTCGTTTTTAGCTTATTTTGGGAAAATCGTCGAAAAGTACGCGAATAAGACAAAAATAGTCGTTATTAGCTTATTTTGAGAAAATCGTCCAAAAGTACGCGAAAAAGACAAAAATAGTCGTTTTTAGCTTATTTTGGGAAAATCGTCCAAAAGTACGCGAAAAAGACAAAAATAGTCGTTTTTAGCTTATTTTGGGAAAATCGTCCAAAAGTACGCGAAAAAGACAAAAATAGTCGTTTTTAGCTTATTTTGGGAAAATCGTCCAAAAGTACGCGAAAAAGACAAAAATAGTCGTTTTTAGCTCAGTTTTGAGAAAATCGTCCAAAGGAACGCGAAAAAGACAAAAATAGTCGTTTTTAGCTTATTTTGGGAAAATCGTCCAAAAGTACGCGAAAAAGACAAAAATAGTCGTTTTTAGCTTATTTTGGGAAAATCGTCCAAAAGTACGCGAAAAAGACAAAAATAGTCGTTTTTAGCTTATTTTGGGAAAATCGTCCAAAAGTACGCGAAAAAGACAATAATAGTCGTTTTTAGCTCAGTTTTGAGAAAATCGTCCAAAAGAACGCGAAAAAGACAAAAATAGTCGTTTTTAGCTCAGTTTTGAGAAAATCGTCCACAGGAACGCGAAAAAGACATAAATAGTCGTTTTTAGCTCAGTTTTGAGAAAATCGTCCAAAAGTACGCGAAAAAGACAAAAATAGTCGTTTTTAGCTTATTTTGGGAAAATCGTCCAAAAGTACCCGACAAAGACAAAAATAGTCGTTTTTAGCTCAGTTTTGAGAAAATCGTCCAAAGGAACGCGAAAAAGACAAAAATAGTCGTTTTTAGCTTATTTTGGGAAAATCGTCCAAAAGTACGCGAAAAAGACAAAAATAGTCGTTTTTAGCTTATTTTGGGAAAATCGTCCAAAAGTACGCGAAAAAGACAAAAATAGTCGTTTTTAGCTCAGTTTTGAGAAAATCGTCCAAAGGAACGCGAAAAAGACAAAAATAGTCGTTTTTAGCTTATTTTGGGAAAATCGTCCAAAAGTACGCGAAAAAGACAAAAATAGTCGTTTTTAGCTTATTTTGGGAAAATCGTCCAAAAGTACGCGAAAAAGACAAAAATAGTCGTTTTTAGCTTATTTTGGGAAAATCGTCCAAAAGTACGCGAAAAAGACAAAAATAGTCGTATTTAGCTTATTTTGGTAAAATCGTCCAAAAGTACGCGAAAAAGACAAAAATAGTCGTTTTTAGCTTATTTTGGGAAAATCGTCCAAAAGTACGCGAAAAAGACAAAAATAGTCGTTTTTAGCTCAGTTTTGAGAAAATCGTCCAAAGGAACGCGAAAAAGACAAAAATAGTCGTTTTTAGCTTATTTTGGGAAAATCGTCCAAAAGTACGCGAAAAAGACAAAAATAGTCGTTTTTAGCTTATTTTGGTAAAATCGTCCAAAAGTACGCGAAAAAGACAAAAATAGTCGTTTTTAGCTCAATTTTGAGGAAATCGTCCAAAAGTACGCGAAAAAGACAAAAATAGTCGTTTTTAGCTTATTTTGGTAAAATCGTCCAAAAGTACGCGAAAAAGACAAAAATAGTCGTTTTTAGCTTATTTTGGGAAAATCGTCCAAAAGTACGCGAAAAAGACAAAAATAGTCGTTTTTAGCTTATTTTGGGAAAATCGTCCAAAAGTACGCGAAAAAGACAAAAATAGTCGTTTTTAGTTTATTTTGGTAAAATCGTCCAAAAGTACGCGAAAAAGACAAAAATAGTCGTTTTGAGAAAATCGTCCAAAGGAACGCGAAAAAGACAAAAATAGTCGTTTTTAGCTCAGTTTTGAGAATATCGTCCAAAAGAACGCGAAAAAGACAAAAAAAGTCGTTTTTAGCTCAGTTTTGAGAAAATCGTCCAAAGGAACGCGAAAAAGACAAAAATAGTCGTTTTTAGCTTATTTTGGGAAAATCGTCCAAATGTACGCGAAAAAGACAAAAATAGTCGTTTTTAGCTCAGTTTTGAGAAAATCGTCCAAAGGAACGCAAAAAAGACAAAAATAGTCGTTTTTAGCTTATTTTGGGAAAATCGTCCAAAAGTACGCGAAAAAGACAAAAATAGTCGTTTTTAGCTTATTTTGGGAAAATCGTCCAAAAGTACGCGAAAAAGACAAAAATAGTCGTTTTTAGCTTGTTTTGGTAAAATCGTCCAAAAGTACGCGAAAAAGACAAAAATAGTCGTTTTTAGCTTATTTTGGGAAAATCGTCCAAAAGTACGCGAAAAAGACAAAAATAGTCATTTTTAGCTTATTTTGGGAAAATCGTCCAAAAGTACGCGAAAAAGACAAAAATAGTCGTTTTTAGCTTATTTTGGGAAAATCGTCCAAAAGTACGCGAAAAAGACAAAAATAGTCGTATTTAGCTTATTTTGGGAAGATCGTCCAAAAGTACGCGAAAAAGACAAAAATAGTAGTTTTTAGCTTATTTTGGGAAAATCGTCCAAAAGTACGCGAAAATGACAAAAATAGTCGTTTTTAGCTTATTTGGGGAAAATCGTCCAAAAGTACGCGAAAAAGACAACAATAGTCGTTTTTAGCTTATTTTGGGAAAATCGTCCAAAAGTACGCGAAAAAGAAAAAAATAGTCGTTTTTAGCTTATTTTGGGAAAATCGTCCAAAAGTACGCGAAAAAGACAAAAATAGTCGTTTTTAGCTTATTTTGGGAAAATCGTCGAAAAGTACGCGAAAAAGACAAAAATAGTCGTTATTAGCTTATTTTGAGAAAATCGTCCAAAAGTACGCGAAAAAGACAAAAATAGTCGTTTTTAGCTTATTTTGGGAAAATCGTCCAAAAGTACGCGAAAAAGACAAAAATAGTCGTTTTTAGCTTATTTTGGGAAAATCGTCCAAAAGTACGCGAAAAAGACAAAAATAGTCGTTTTTAGCTTATTTTGGGAAAATCGTCCAAAAGTACGCGAAAAAGACAAAAATAGTCGTTTTTAGCTTATTTTGGTAAAATCGTCCAAAAGTACGCGAAAAAGACAAAAATAGTCGTTTTGAGAAAATCGTCCAAAGGAACGCGAAAAAGACAAAAATAGTCGTTTTTAGCTCAGTTTTGAGAATATCGTCCAAAAGAACGCGAAAAAGACAAAAAAAGTCGTTTTTAGCTCAGTTTTGAGAAAATCGTCCAAAGGAACGCGAAAAAGACAAAAATAGTCGTTTTTAGCTTATTTTGGGAAAATCGTCCAAATGTACGCGAAAAAGACAAAAATAGTCGTTTTTAGCTCAGTTTTGAGAAAATCGTCCAAAGGAACGCGAAAAAGACAAAAATAGTCGTTTTTAGCTTATTTTGGGAAAATCGTCCAAAAGTACGCGAAAAAGACAAAAATAGTCGTTTTTAGCTTATTTTGGGAAAATCGTCCAAAAGTACGCGAAAAAGACAAAAATAGTCGTTTTTAGCTTATTTTGGTAAAATCGTCCAAAAGTACGCGAAAAAGACAAAAAAAGTCGTTTTTAGTTCAGTTTTGAGAAAATCGTCCAAAGGAACGCGAAAAAGACAAAAATAGTCGTTTTTAGCTTATTTTGGGAAAATCGTCCAAAAGTACGCGAAAAAGACAAAAATAGACGTTTTTAGCTCAGTTTTGAGAAAATCGTCCAAAGGAACGCGAAAAAGACAAAAATAGTCGTTTTTAGCTTATTTTGGGAAAATCGTCCAAAAGTACGCGAAAAAGACAAAAATAGTCGTTTTTAGCTTATTTTGGGAAAATCGTCCAAAAGTACGCGAAAAAGACAAAAATAGTCATTTTTAGCTTATTTTGGGAAAATCGTCCAAAAGTACGCGAAAAAGACAAAAATAGTCGTTTTTAGCTTATTTTGGGAAAATCGTCCAAAAGTACGCGAAAAAGACAAAAATAGTCGTATTTAGCTTATTTTGGGAAGATCGTCCAAAAGTACGCGAAAAAGACAAAAATAGTCGTTTTTAGCTTATTTTGGGAAAATCGTCCAAAAGTACGCGAAAATGACAAAAATAGTCGTTTTTAGCTTATTTTGGGAAAATCGTCCAAAAGTACGCGAAAAAGACAAAAATAGTCGTTTTTAGCTTATTTTGGGAAAATCGTCCAAAAGTACGCGAAAAAGAAAAAAATAGTCGTTTTTAGCTTATTTTGGGAAAATCGTCCAAAAGTACGCGAAAAAGACAAAAATAGTCGTTTTTAGCTTATTTTGGGAAAATCGTCGAAAAGTACGCGAAAAAGACAAAAATAGTCGTTATTAGCTTATTTTGAGAAAATCGTCCAAAAGTACGCGAAAAAGAGAAAAATAGTCGTTTTTAGCTTATTTTGGGAAAATCGTCCAAAAGTACGCGAAAAAGACAAAAATAGTCGTTTTTAGCTTATTTTGGGAAAATCGTCCAAAAGTACGCGAAAAAGACAAAAATAGTCGTTATTAGCTTATTTTGGGAAAATCGTCCAAAAGTACGCGAAAAAGACAAAAATAGTCGTTTTTAGCTTATTTTGGGAAAATCGTCCAAAAGTACGCGAAAAAGACAAAAATAGTCGTTTTTAGCTCAGTTTTGAGAAAATCGTCCAAAGGAACGCGAAAAAGACAAAAATAGTCGTTTTTAGCTTATTTTGGGAAAATCGTCCAAAAGTACGCGAAAAAGACAAAAATAGTCATTTTTAGCTTATTTTGGGAAAAACGTCCAAAAGTACGCGAAAAAGACAAAAATAGTCGTTTTTAGCTTATTTTGGGAAAATCGTCCAAAAGTACGCGAAAAAGACAAAAATAGTCGTATTTAGCTTATTTTGGGAAAATCGTCAAAAAGTACGCGAAAAAGACAAAAATAGTCGTTTTTAGCTTATTTTGGGAAAATCGTCCAAAAGTACTCGAAAAAGACAAAAATAGTCATTTTTAGCTTATTTTGGTAAAATCGTCCAAAAGTACGCGAAAAAGACAAAAATAGTCGTTTTTAGCTTATTTTGGGAAAATCGTCCAAAAGTACGCGAAAAAGACAAAAATAGTCGTTTTTAATTCAGTTTTGAGAAAATCGTCCAAAGGAACGCGAAAAAGACAAAAATAGTCGTTTTTAGCTTATTTTGGGAAAATCGTCCAAAAGTACGCGAAAAAGACAAAAATAGTCGTTTTTAGCTTATTTTGGGAAAATCGTCCAAAAGTACGCGAAAAAGACAAAAATAGTCGTTTTTAGCTCAGTTTTGAGAAAATCGTCCAAAGGAACGCGAAAAAGACAAAAATAGTCGTTTTTAGCTTATTTTGGGAAAATCGTCCAAAAGTACGCGAAAAAGACAAAAATAGTCGTTTTTAGCTTATTTTGGGAAAATCGTCCAAAAGTACGCGAAAAAGACAAAAATAGTCATTTTTAGCTTATTTTGGGAAAATCGTCCAAAAGTACGCGAAAAAGACAAAAATAGTCGTTTTTAGCTTATTTTGGTAAAATCGTCCAAAAGTACGCGAAAAAGACAAAAATAGTCGTTTTGAGAAAATCGTCCAAAGGAACGCGAAAAAGACAAAAATAGTCGTTTTTAGCTCAGTTTTGAGAATATCGTCCAAAAGAACGCGAAAAAGACAAAAAAAGTCGTTTTTAGCTCAGTTTTGAGAAAATCGTCCCAATGTACGCAAAAAGACAAAAATAGTCGTTTTTAGCTCAGTTTTGAAAAAATCGTCCAAAGGAACGCGAAAAAGACAAAAATAGTCGTTTTTAGCTTATTTTGGGAAAATCGTCCAAAAGTACGCGAAAAAGACAAAAATAGTCGTTTTTAGCTTATTTTGGGAAAATCGTCCAAAAGTACGCGAAAAAGACAAAAATAGTCGTTTTTAGCTTATTTTGGGAAAATCGTCCAAAAGTACGCGAAAATGACAAAAAAAGTCGTTTTTAGCTTATTTTGGGAAAATCGTCCAAAAGTACGCGAAAAAGACAAAAATAGTCGTTTTTAGCTTATTTTGGGAAAATCGTCCAAAAGTACGCGAAAAAGAAAAAAATAGTCGTTTTTAGCTTATTTTGGGAAAATCGTCCAAAAGTACGCGAAAAAGACAAAAATAGTCGTTTTTAGCTTATTTTGGGAAAATCGTCGAAAAGTACGCGAAAAAGACAAAAATAGTCGTTATTAGCTTATTTTGAGAAAATCGTCCAAAAGTACGCGAAAAAGACAAAAATAGTCGTTTTTAGCTTATTTTGGGAAAATCGTCCAAAAGTACGCGAAAAAGACAAAAATAGTCGTTTTTAGCTTATTTTGGTAAAATCGTCCAAAAGTACGCGAAAAAGACAAAAATAGTCGTTTTTAGCTTATTTTGGGAAAATCGTCCAAAAGTACGCGAAAAAGACAAAAATAGTCGTTTTTAGCTTATTTTGGGAAAATCGTCCAAAAGTACGCGAAAAAGACAAAAATAGTCGTTTTTAGCTCAGTTTTGAGAAAATCGTCCAAAGGAACGCGAAAAAGACAAAAATAGTCGTTTTTAGCTTATTTTGGGAAAATCGTCCAAAAGTACGCGAAAAAGACAAAAATAGTCATTTTTAGCTTATTTTGGGAAAAACGTCCAAAAGTACGCGAAAAAGACAAAAATAGTCGTTTTTAGCTTATTTTGGGAAAATCGTCCAAAAGTACGCGAAAAAGACAAAAATAGTCGTATTTAGCTTATTTTGGGAAAATCGTCAAAAAGTACGCGAAAAAGACAAAAATAGTCGTTTTTAGCTTATTTTGGGAAAATCGTCCAAAAGTACTCGAAAAAGACAAAAATAGTCATTTTTAGCTTATTTTGGTAAAATCGTCCAAAAGTACGCGAAAAAGACAAAAATAGTCGTTTTTAGCTTATTTTGGGAAAATCGTCCAAAAGTACGCGAAAAAGACAAAAATAGTCGTTTTTAATTCAGTTTTGAGAAAATCGTCCAAAGGAACGCGAAAAAGACAAAAATAGTCGTTTTTAGCTTATTTTGGGAAAATCGTCCAAAAGTACGCGAAAAAGACAAAAATAGTCGTTTTTAGCTTATTTTGGGAAAATCGTCCAAAAGTACGCGAAAAAGACAAAAATAGTCGTTTTTAGCTCAGTTTTGAGAAAATCGTCCAAAGGAACGCGAAAAAGACAAAAATAGTCGTTTTTAGCTTATTTTGGGAAAATCGTCCAAAAGTACGCGAAAAAGACAAAAATAGTCGTTTTTAGCTTATTTTGGGAAAATCGTCCAAAAGTACGCGAAAAAGACAAAAATAGTCATTTTTAGCTTATTTTGGGAAAATCGTCCAAAAGTACGCGAAAAAGACAAAAATAGTCGTTTTTAGCTTATTTTGGTAAAATCGTCCAAAAGTACGCGAAAAAGACAAAAATAGTCGTTTTGAGAAAATCGTCCAAAGGAACGCGAAAAAGACAAAAATAGTCGTTTTTAGCTCAGTTTTGAGAATATCGTCCAAAAGAACGCGAAAAAGACAAAAAAAGTCGTTTTTAGCTCAGTTTTGAGAAAATCGTCCAAAGGAACGCGAAAAAGACAAAAATAGTCGTTTTTAGCTTACATTGGGAAAATCGTCCCAATGTACGCGAAAAAGACAAAAATAGTCGTTTTTAGCTCAGTTTTGAAAAAATCGTCCAAAGGAACGCGAAAAAGACAAAAATAGTCGTTTTTAGCTTATTTTGGGAAAATCGTCCAAAAGTACGCGAAAAAGACAAAAATAGTCGTTTTTAGCTTATTTTGGGAAAATCGTCCAAAAGTACGCGAAAAAGACAAAAATAGTCGTTTTTAGCTTATTTTGGTAAAATCGTCCAAAAGTACGCGAAAAAGACAAAAATAGTCGTTTTGAGAAAATCGTCCAAAGGAACGCGAAAAAGACAAAAATAGTCGTTTTTAGCTTATTTTGGTAAAATCGTCCAAAAGTACGCGAAAAAGACAAAAATAGTCGTTTTTAGCTCAATTTTGAGGAAATCGTCCAAAAGTACGCGAAAAAGAAAAAAATAGTCGTTTTGAGAAAATCGTCCAAAGGAACGCGAAAAAGACAAAAATAGTCGTTTTTAGCTCAGTTTTGAGAAAATCGTCCAAAAGTACGCGAAAAAGACAAAAATAGTCGTTTTTAGCTTATTTTGGTAAAATCGTCCAAAAGTACGCGAAAAAGACAAAAATAGTCGTTTTGAGAAAATCGTCCAAAGGAACGCGAAAAAGACAAAAATAGTCGTTTTTAGCTTATTTTGGGAAAATCGTCCAAAAGTACGCGAAAAAGACAAAAATAGTCGTTTTTAGCTTATTTTGGTAAAATCGTCCAAAAGTACGCGAAAAAGACAAAAATAGTCGTTTTTAGCTCAATTTTGAGGAAATCGTCCAAAAGTACGCGAAAAAGACAAAAATAGTCGTTTTGAGAAAATCGTCCAAAGGAACGCGAAAAAGACAAAAATAGTCGTTTTTAGCTTATTTTGGGAAAATCGTCCAAAAGTACGCGAAAAAGACAAAAATAGTCGTTTTTAGCTCAATTTTGAGGAAATCGTCCAAAAGTACGCGAAAAAGACAAAAATAGTCGTTTTTAGCTTATTTTGGTAAAATCGTCCAAAAGTACGCGAAAAAGACAAAAATAGTCGTTTTTAGCTTATTTTGGGAAAATCGTCCAAAAGTACGCGAAAAAGACAAAAATAGTCGTTTTTAGCTTATTTTGGGAAAATCGTCCAAGAGTACGCGAAAAAGACAAAAATAGTCGTTTTTAGCTTATTTTGGGAAAATCGTCCAAAAGTACGCGAAAAAGACAAAAATAGTCGTTTTTAGCTTATTTTGGGAAAATCGTCCAAAAGTACGCGAAAAAGACAAAAATAGTCGTTTTTAGCTCAGTTTTGAGAAAATCGTCCAAAGGAACGCGAAAAAGACAAAAATAGTCGTTTTTAGCTTATTTTGGGAAAATCGTCCAAAAGTACGCGAAAAAGACAAAAATAGTCGTTTTTAGCTTATTTTGGGAAAATCGCCCAAAAGTACGCGAAAAAGACAAAAATAGTCGTTTTTAGCTTATTTTGGGAAAATCGTCCAAAAGTACGCGAAAAAGACAAAAATAGTCGTTTTTAGCTTATTTTGGGAAAATCGTCCAAAAGTACGCGAAAAAGACAAAAATAGTCGTTTTTAGCTTATTTTGGGAAAATCGTCCAAAAGTACGCGAAAAAGACAAAAATAGTCGTTTTTAGCTCAGTTTTGAGAAAATCGTCCAAAGGAACGCGAAAAAGACAAAAATAGTCGTTTTTAGCTTATTTTGGGAAAATCGTCCAAAAGTACGCGAAAAAGACAAAAATAGTCGTTTTTAGCTCAGTTTTGAGAAAATCGTCCAAAGGAACGCGAAAAAGACAAAAATAGTCGTTTTTAGCTTATTTTGGGAAAATCGTCCAAAAGTACGCGAAAAAGACAAAAATAGTCGTTTTTAGCTTATTTTGGGAAAATCGTCCAAAAGTACGCGAAAAAGACAAAAATAGTCATTTTTAGCTTATTTTGGGAAAATCGTCCAAAAGTACGCGAAAAAGACAAAAATAGTCGTTTTTAGCTTATTTTGGGAAAATCGTCCAAAAGTACGCGAAAAAGACAAAAATAGTCGTATTTAGCTTATTTTGGGAAAATCGTCAAAAAGTACGCGAAAAAGACAAAAATAGTCGTTTTTAGCTTATTTTGGGAAAATCGTCCAAAAGTACGCGAAAAAGACAAAAATAGTTGTATTTAGCTTATTTTGGGAAAATCGTCCAAAAGTACGCGAAAAAGACAAAAATAGTCGTTTTTACCTTACTTTGGGAAAATCGTCCAAAAGTACGCGAAAAAGAAAAAAATAGTCGTTTTTAGCTTATTTTGGGAAAATCGTCGAAAAGTACGCGAAAAAGACAAAAATAGTCGTTATTAGCTTATTTTGAGAAAATCGTCCAAAAGTACGCGAAAAAGACAAAAATAGTCGTTTTTAGCTTATTTTGGGAAAATCGTCCAAAAGTACGCGAAAAAGACAAAAATAGTCGTTTTTAGCTTATTTTGGGAAAATCGTCCAAAAGTACGCGAAAAAGACAAAAATAGTCGTTTTTAGCTTATTTTGGGAAAATCGTCCAAAAGTACGCGAAAAAGACAAAAATAGTCATTTTTAGCTTATTTTGGGAAAATCGTCCAAAAGTACGCGAAAAAGACAAAAATAGTCGTTTTTAGCTTATTTTGGGAAAATCGTCCAAAAGTACGCGAATAAGACAAAAATAGTCATTTTTAGCTTATTTTGGGAAAATCGTCCAAAAGTACGCGAAAAAGACAAAAATAGTCGTTTTTAGCTTATTTTGGGAAAATCGTCCAAAAGTACGCGAAAAAGACAAAAATAGTCGTATTTAGCTTATTTTGGGAAAATCGTCCAAAGTACGCGAAAAAGACAAAAATAGTCGTTTTTAGCTTATTTTGGGAAAATCGTCCAAAAGTACGCGAAAAAGACAAAAATAGTCGTTAAAAGCTTATTTTGGAAAATCGTCCAAAGGAACGCGAAAAAGACAAAAATAGTCGTTTTTAGCTTATTTTGGGAAAATCGTCCTCAGTACGCGAAAAAGACAAAAATAGTCGTTTTTAGCTTATTTTGGGAAAATCGTCCAAAGGAACGCGAAAAAGACAAAAATAGTCGTTTTTAGCTTATTTAGAGAAAATCGTCCAAAGTACGCGAAAAAGACAAAAATAGTCGTTTTTAGCTTATTTTGGGAAAATCGTCCAAAAGTACGCGAAAAAGACAAAAATAGTCGTTTTTAGCTTATTTTGGGAAAATCGTATAAAAGTACTCGAAAAAGACAAAAATAGTCATTTTTAGCTTATTTTGGTAAAATCGTCCAAAAGTACGCGAAAAAGACAAAATAGTCGTTTTTAGCTTATTTTGGGAAAATCGTCCAAAAGTACGCGAAAAAGACAAAATAGTCGTTTTTAGCTCAGTTTTGAGAAAATCGTCCAAAGGAACGCGAAAAAGACAAAAATAGTCGTTTTTAGCTTATTTTGGGAAAATCGTCCAAAAAGTACGCGAAAAAGACAAAAATAGTCGTTTTTAGCTTATTTTGGGAAAATCGTCCAAAAGTACGCGAAAAAGACAAAAATAGTCGTTTTTAGCTCAGTTTTGAGAAAATCGTCCAAAGGAACGCGAAAAAGACAAAAATAGTCGTTTTTAGCTTATTTTGGGAAAATCGTCCAAAAGTACGCGAAAAAGACAAAAATAGTCGTTTTTAGCTTATTTTGGGAAAATCGTCCAAAAGTACGCGAGAAAGACAAAAATAGTCGTTTTTAGCTTATTTTGGGAAAATCGTCCAAAAGTACGCGAAAAAGACAAAAATAGTCGTTTTTAGCTTATTTTGGGAAAATCGTCCAAAAGTACGCGAAAAAGACAAAAATAGTCGTATTTAGCTTATTTTGGGAAAATCGTCAAAAGTACGCGAAAAGACAAAAATAGTCGTTTTTAGCTTATTTTGGGAAAATCGTCCAAAAGTACGCGAAAAAGACAAAAATAGTTGTTTTTAGCTTATTTTGGGAAAATCGTCCAAAAGTACGCGAAAAAGACAAAAATAGTCGTTTTTACCTTACTTTTGGGAAAATCGTCCAAAAGTACGCGAAAAAGAAAAAAATAGTCGTTTTTAGCTTATTTTGGGAAAATCGTCCAAAAGTACGCGAAAAAGACAAAAATAGTCGTTTTTAGCTTATTTTGGGAAAATCGTCGAAAAGTACGCGAAAAAGACAAAAATAGTCGTTATTAGCTTATTTGAGAAAATCGTCCAAAAGTACGCGAAAAAGACAAAAATAGTCGTTTTTAGCTTATTTTGGGAAAATCGTCCAAAAGTACGCGAAAAAGACAAAAATAGTCGTTTTTAGCTTATTTTGGGAAAATCGTCCAAAAGTACGCGAAAAAGACAAAAATAGTCGTTTTTAGCTTATTTTGGGAAAATCGTCCAAAAGTACGCGAAAAAGACAAAAATAGTCATTTTTAGCTTATTTTGGGAAAATCGTCCAAAAGTACGCGAAAAAGACAAAAATAGTCGTTTTTAGCTTATTTTGGGAAAATCGTCCAAAAGTACGCGAAAAAGACAAAAATAGTCATTTTTAGCTTATTTTGGGAAAATCGTCCAAAAGTACGCGAAAAAGACAAAAATAGTCGTTTTTAGCTTATTTTGGGAAAATCGTCCAAAAGTACGCGAAAAAGACAAAAATAGTCGTATTTAGCTTATTTTGGGAAAATCGTCCAAAAGTACGCGAAAAAGACAAAAATAGTCGTTTTTAGCTTATTTTGGGAAAATCGTCCAAAAGTACGCGAAAAATACAAAAATAGTCGTATTTAGCTTATTTTGGGAAAATCGTCCAAAAGTACGCGAAAAAGACAAAAATAGTCGTTTTTAGCTTATTTTGGGAAAATCGTCCTCAGTACGCGAAAAAGACAAAAATAGTCGTTTTTAGCTTATTTTGGGAAAATCGTCCAAAGGAACGCGAAAAAGACAAAAATAGTCGTTTTTAGCTTATTTAGAGAAAATCGTCCAAAAGTACGCGAAAAAGACAAAAATAGTCGTTTTTAGCTTATTTTGGGAAAATCGTCCAAAAGTACGCGAAAAAGAAAAAAATAGTCGTTTTTAGCTTATTTTGGGAAAATCGTCCAAAAGTACGCGAAAAAGACAAAAATAGTCGTTTTTAGCTTATTTTGGGAAAATCGTCGAAAAGTACGCGAAAAAGACAAAAATAGTCGTTATTAGCTTATTTTGAGAAAATCGTCCAAAAGTACGCGAAAAAGACAAAAATAGTCGTTTTTAGCTTATTTTGGGAAAATCGTCCAAAAGTACGCGAAAAAGACAGAAATAGTCGTTTTTAGCTTATTTTGGGAAAATCGTCCAAAAGTACGCGAAAAAGACAAAAATAGTCGTTTTTAGCTTATTTTGGGAAAATCGTCCAAAAGTACGCGAAAAAGACAAAAATAGTCGTTTTTAGCTTATTTTGGGAAAATCGTCCAAAAGTACGCGAAAAAGACAAAAATAGTCGTTTTTAGCTTATTTTGGGAAAATCGTATAAAAGTACTCGAAAAAGACAAAAATAGTCATTTTTAGCTTATTTTGGTAAAATCGTCCAAAAGTACGCGAAAAAGACAAAAATAGTCGTTTTTAGCTTATTTTGGGAAAATCGTCCAAAAGTACGCGAAAAAGACAAAAATAGTCGTTTTTAGCTCAGTTTTGAGAAAATCGTCCAAAGGAACGCGAAAAAGACAAAAATAGTCGTTTTTAGCTTATTTTGGGAAAATCGTCCAAAAGTACGCGAAAAAGACAAAAATAGTCGTTTTTAGCTTATTTTGGGAAAATCGTCCAAAAGTACGCGAAAAAGACAAAAATAGTCGTTTTTAGCTCAGTTTTGAGAAAATCGTCCAAAGGAACGCGAAAAAGACAAAAATAGTCGTTTTCAGCTTATTTTGGGAAAATCGTCCGAAAGTACGCGAAAAAGACAAAAATAGTCGTTTTTAGCTTATTTTGGGAAAATCGTCCAAAAGTACGCGAAAAAGACAAAAATAGTCATTTTTAGCTTATTTTGGGAAAATCGTCCAAAAGTACGCGAAAAAGACAAAAATAGTCGTTTTTAGCTTATTTTGGGAAAATCGTCCAAAAGTACGCGAAAAAGACAAAAATAGTCGTTTTTAGCTTATTTTGGGAAAATCGTCCAAAAGTACGCGAAAAAGACAAAAATAGTCGTTTTTAGCTTATTTTGGGAAAATCGTCCAAAAGTACGCGAAAAAGACAAAAATAGTCGTTTTTAGCTTATTTTGGGAAAATCGTCCAAAAGTACGCGAAAAAGACAAAAATAGTCGTTTTTAGCTCAGTTTTGAGAAAATCGTCCAAAGGAACGCGAAAAAGACAAAAATAGTCGTTTTTAGCTTATTTTGGGAAAATCGTCCAAAAGTACGCGAAAAAGACAAAAATAGTCGTTTTTAGCTTATTTTGGGAAAATCGTCCAAAAGTACGCGAAAAAGACAAAAATAGTCGTTTTTAGCTCAGTTTTGAGAAAATCGTCCAAAGGAACGCGAAAAAGACAAAAATAGTCGTTTTTAGCTTATTTTGGGAAAATCGTCCAAAAGTACGCGAAAAAGACAAAAATAGTCGTTTTTAGCTTATTTTGGGAAAATCGTCCAAAAGTACGCGAAAAAGACAAAAATAGTCATTTTTAGCTTATTTTGGGAAAATCGTCCAAAAGTACGCGAAAAAGACAAAAATAGTCGTTTTTAGCTTATTTTGGGAAAATCGTCCAAAAGTACGCGAAAAAGACAAAAATAGTCGTATTTAGCTTATTTTGGGAAAATCGTCCAAAAGTACGCGAAAAAGACAAAAATAGTCGTTTTTAGCTTATTTTGGGAAAATCGTCCAAAAGTACGCGAAAAAGACAAAAATAGTCGTTTTTAGCTTATTTTGGGAAAATCGTCCAAAAGTACGCGAAAAAGACAAAAATAGTCGTTAAAAGCTTATTTTGGGAAAATCGTCCAAAGGAACGCGAAAAAGACAAAAATAGTCGTTTTTAGCTTATTTTGGGAAAATCGTCCAAAAGTACGCGAAAAAGACAAAAATAGTCGTTAAAAGCTTATTTTGGGAAAATCGTCCAATGGAACGCGAAAAAGACAAAAATAGTCGTTTTTAGCTTATTTTGGGAAAATCGTCCTCAGTACGCGAAAAAGACAAAAATAGTCGTTTTTAGCTTATTTTGGGAAAATCGTCCAAAGGAACGCGAAAAAGACAAAAATAGTCGTTTTTAGCTTATTTAGAGAAAATCGTCCAAAAGTACGCGAAAAAGACAAAAATAGTCGTTTTTAGCTTATTTTGGGAAAATCGTCCAAAAGTACGCGAAAAAGACAAAAATAGTCGTTTTTAGCTTATTTTGGGAAAATCGTCCAAAAGTACGCGAAAAAGAAAAAAATAGTCGTTTTTAGCTTATTTTGGGAAAATCGTCCAAAAGTACGCGAAAAAGACAAAAATAGTCGTTTTTAGCTTATTTTGGGAAAATCGTCGAAAAGTACGCGAAAAAGACAAAAATAGTCGTTATTAGCTTATTTTGGGAAAATCGTCCAAAAGTACGCGAAAAAGACAAAAATAGTCGTTTTTAGCTTATTTTGGGAAAATCGTCCAAAAGTACGCGAAAAAGACAAAAATAGTCGTTTTTAGCTTATTTTGGGTAAATCGTCCGAAAGTACGAGAAAAAGACAAAAATAGTCGTTTTTAGCTTATTTTGAGAAAATCGTCCAAAAGTACGCGAAAAAGACAAAAATAGTCGTTTTAAGCTCAGTTTTGAGAAAATCGTCCAAAAGTACGCGAAAAAGACAAAAATAGTCGTTTTTAGCTTATTTTGGGAAAATCGTCCAAAAGTACGCGAAAAAGACAAAAATAGTCGTTTTTAGCTTATTTTAGGAAAATCGTCCAAAAGTACGCGAAAAAGACAAAAATAGTCGTTTTTAGCTCAGTTTTGAGAAAATCGTCCAAAGGAACGCGAAAAAGACAAAAATAGTCGTTTTTAGCTTATTTTGGGAAAATCGTCCAAAAGTACGCGAAAAAGACAAAAATAGTCGTTTTTAGCTTATTTTGGGAAAATCGTCCAAAAGTACGCGAAAAAGACAAAAATAGTCATTTTTAGCTTATTTTGGGAAAATCGTCCAAAAGTACGCGAAAAAGACAAAAATAGTCGTTTTTAGCTTATTTTGGGAAAATCGTCCAAAAGTACGCGAAAAAGACAAAAATAGTCGTTTTTAGCTTATTTTGGGAAAATCGTCCAAAAGTACGCGAAAAAGAAAAAAATAGTCGTTTTTAGCTTATTTTGGGAAAATCGCCCAAAAGTACGCGAAAAAGACAAAAATAGTCGTTTTTAGCTTATTTTGGGAAAATCGTCCAAAAGTACGCGAAAAAGACAAAAATAGTCGTTTTTAGCTTATTTTGAGAAAATCGTCCAAAAGTACGCGAAAAAGACAAAAATAGTCGTTTTTAGCTTATTTTGGGAAAATCGTCCAAAAGTACGCGAAAAAGACAAAAATAGTCGTTTTTAGCTTATTTTGGGAAAATCGTCCTAAAGTACGCGAAAAAGACAAAAATAGTCGTATTTAGCTTATTTTGGGAAAATCGTCCAAAAGTACGCCAAAAAGACAAAAATAGTCGTTTTTATCATATTTTGAGAAAATCGTCCAGAAGTACGCGAAAAAGACAAAAATAGTCGTTTTTAGCTTATTTTGGTAAAATCGTCCAAAAGTACGCGAAAAAGACAAAAATAGTCGTTTTTAGCTCAATTTTGAGGAAATCGTCCAAAAGTACGCGAAAAAGACAAAAATAGTCGTTTTGAGAAAATCGTCCAAAGGAACGCGAAAAAGACAAAAATAGTCGTTTTTAGCTTATTTTGGGAAAATCGTCCAAAAGTACGCGAAAAAGACAAAAATAGTCGTGAAAGGTTATTTTGGGAAAATCGTCCAAAGGAACGCGAAAAAGACAAAAATAGTCGTTTTTAGCTTATTTTGGGAAAATCGTCCAAAAGTACGCGAAAAAGACAAAAATAGTCGTTTTTAGCTTATTTTGGGAAAATCGTCCAAAAGTACGCGAAAAAGACAAAAATAGTCGTTTTTAGCTTATTTTGGGAAAATCGACCAAAAGTACGGGAAAAAGACAAAAATAGTCGTTTTGAGAAAATCGTCCAAAGGAACGCGAAAAAGACAAAAATAGTCGTTTTTAGCTCAGTTTTTAGAATATCGTCCAAAAGAACGCGAAAAAGACAAAAAAAGTCGTTTTTAGCTCAGTTTTGAGAAAATCGTCCAAAGGAACGCGAAAAAGACAAAAATAGTCGTTTTTAGCTTATTTTGGGAAAATCGTCCAAAAGTACGCGAAAAAGACAAAAATAGTCGTTTTTAGCTTATTTTGGGAAAATCGTCACAAAGTACGCGAAAAAGACAAAAATAGTCGTTTTTAGCTTATTTTGGGAAAATCGTCCAAAAGTACGCGAAAAAGACAAAAATAGTCGTTTTTAGCTTATTTTGGGAAAATCGTCCAAAAGTGCGCGAAAAAGACAAAAATAGTCATTTTTAGCTTATTTTGGGAAAATCGTCCAAAAGTACGCGAAAAAGACAAAAATAGTCGTTTTTAGCTTATTTTGGGAAAATCGTCCAAAAGTACGCGAAAAAGACAAAAATAGTCGTATTTAGCTTATTTTGGGAAAATCGTCAAAAAGTACGCGAAAAAGACAAAAATAGTCGTTTTTAGCTTATTTTGGGAAAATCGTCCAAAAGTACGCGAAAAAGACAAAAATAGTTGTTTTTAGCTTATTTTGGGAAAATCGTCCAAAAGTACGCGAAAAAGACAAATATAGTCGTTTTTACCTTACTTTGGGAAAATCGTCCAAAAGTACGCGAAAAAGAAAAAAATAGTCGTTTTTAGCTTATTTTGGGAAAATCGTCCAAAAGTACGCGAAAAAGACAAAAATAGTCGTTTTTAGCTTATTTTGGGAAAATCGTCGAAAAGTACGCGAAAAAGACAAAAATAGTCGTTATTAGCTTATTTTGAGAAAATCGTCCAAAAGTACGCGAAAAAGACAAAAATAGTCGTTTTTAGCTTATTTTGGGAAAATCGTCGAAAAGTACGCGAAAAAGAAAAAAATAGTCGTTTTTAGCTTATTTTGGGAAAATCGTCCAAAAGTACGCGAAAAAGACAAAAATAGTCGTTTTAAGCTTATTTTGGGAAAATCGTCCAAAAGTACGAGAAAAAGACAAAAATAGTCGTTTTTAGCTTATTTTGAGAAAATCGTCCAAAAGTACGCGAAAAAGACAAAAATAGTCGTTTTTAGCTTATTTTGGGAAAATCGTCCAAAAGTACGCGAAAAAGACAAAAATAGTCATTTTTAGCTTATTTTGGGAAAATCGTCCAAAAGTACGCGAAAAAGACAAAAATAGTCGTTTTTAGCTTATTTTGGGAAAATCGTCCAAAAGTACGCGAAAAAGACAAAAATAGTCGTTTTTAGCTTATTTTGGGAAAATCGTCCAAAAGTACGCGAAAAAGACAAAAATAGTCGTTTTTAGCTTATTTTGGGAAAATCGTCCAAAAGTACGCGAAAAAGACAAAAATAGTCGTTTTTAGCTCAGTTTTGAGAAAATCGTCCAAAGGAACGCGAAAAAGACAAAAATAGTCGTTTTCAGCTTATTTTGGGAAAATCGTCCGAAAGTACGCGAAAAAGACAAAAATAGTCGTTTTTAGCTTATTTTGGGAAAATCGTCCAAAAGTACGCGAAAAAGACAAAAATAGTCATTTTTAGCTTATTTTGGGAAAATCGTCCAAAAGTACGCGAAAAAGACAAAAATAGTCGTTTTTAGCTTATTTTGGGAAAATCGTCCAAAAGTACGCGAAAAAGACAAAAATAGTCGTTTTTAGCTTATTTTGGGAAAATCGTCCAAAAGTACGCGAAAAAGACAAAAATAGTCGTTTTTAGCTTATTTTGGGAAAATCGTCCAAAAGTACGCGAAAAAGACAAAAATAGTCGTTTTTAGCTTATTTTGGGAAAATCGTCCAAAAGTACGCGAAAAAGACAAAAATAGTCGTTTTTAGCTCAGTTTTGAGAAAATCGTCCAAAGGAACGCGAAAAAGACAAAAATAGTCGTTTTTAGCTTATTTTGGGAAAATCGTCCAAAAGTACGCGAAAAAGACAAAAATAGTCGTTTTTAGCTTATTTTGGGAAAATCGTCCAAAAGTACGCGAAAAAGACAAAAATAGTTGTTTTTAGCTCAGTTTTGAGAAAATCGTCCAAAGGAACGCGAAAAAGACAAAAATAGTCGTTTTTAGCTTATTTTGGGAAAATCGTCCAAAAGTACGCGAAAAAGACAAAAATAGTCGTTTTTAGCTTATTTTGGGAAAATCGTCCAAAAGTACGCGAAAAAGACAAAAATAGTCATTTTTAGCTTATTTTGGGAAAATCGTCCAAAAGTACGCGAAAAAGACAAAAATAGTCGTTTTTAGCTTATTTTGGGAAAATCGTCCAAAAGTACGCGAAAAAGACAAAAATAGTCGTATTTAGCTTATTTTGGGAAAATCGTCCAAAAGTACGCGAAAAAGACAAAAATAGTCGTTTTTAGCTTATTTTGGGAAAATCGTCCAAAAGTACGCGAAAAAGACAAAAATAGTCGTTTTTAGCTTATTTTGGGAAAATCGTCCAAAAGTACGCGAAAAAGACAAAAATAGTCGTTAAAAGCTTATTTTGGGATAATCGTCCAAAGGAACGCGAAAAAGAAAAAAATAGTCGTTTTTAGCTTATTTTGGGAAAATCGTCCAAAAGTACGCGAAAAAGACAAAAATAGTCGTTAAAAGCTTATTTTGGGAAAATCGTCCAAAGGAACGCGAAAAAGACAAAAATAGTCGTTTTTAGCTTATTTTGGGAAAATCGTCCAAAAGTACGCGAAAAAGAAAAAAATAGTCGTTTTTAGCTTATTTTGGGAAAATCGTCCAAAAGTACGCGAAAAAGACAAAAATAGTCGTTTTTAGCTTATTTTGGGAAAATCGTCGAAAAGTACGCGAAAAAGACAAAAATAGTCGTTATTAGCTTATTTTGAGAAAATCGTCCAAAAGTACGCGAAAAAGACAAAAATAGTCGTTTTTAGCTTATTTTGGGAAAATCGTCCAAAAGTACGCGAAAAAGACAGAAATAGTCGTTTTTAGCTTATTTTGGGAAAATCGTCCAAAAGTACGCGAAAAAGACAAAAATAGTCGTTTTTAGCTTATTTTGGGAAAATCGTCCAAAAGTACGCGAAAAAGACAAAAATAGTCGTTTTTAGCTTATTTTGGGAAAATCGTCCAAAAGTACGCGAAAAAGACAAAAATAGTCGTTTTTAGCTTATTTTGGGAAAATCGTCCAAAAGTACGCGAAAAAGACAATAATAGTCGTTTTTAGCTCAGTTTTGAGAAAATCGTCCAAAGGAACGCGAAAAAGACAATAATAGTCGTTTTTAGCTTATTTTGGGAAAATCGTCCAAAAGTACGCGAAAAAGACAAAAATAGTCGTTTTTAGCTTATTTTGGGAAAATCGTCCAAAAGTACGCGAAAAGACAAAAATAGTCGTTTTTAGCTTATTTTGGGAAAATCGTCCAAAAGTACGCGAAAAAGACAAAAATAGTCGTTTTTAGCTTATTTTG
The DNA here is from genome assembly GCA_036926295.1 of Pachydiplax longipennis. Taxonomy (NCBI): domain Eukaryota; kingdom Metazoa; phylum Arthropoda; class Insecta; order Odonata; family Libellulidae; genus Pachydiplax; species Pachydiplax longipennis. The sequence continues at coordinate 27,549 of JAVFKF010000216.1, forward strand.
GGTAAATCGTCCGAAAGTACGAGAAAAAGACAAAAATAGTCGTTTTTAGCTTATTTTGAGAAAATCGTCCAAAAGTACGCGAAAAAGACAAAAATAGTCGTTTTTAGCTCAGTTTTGAGAAAATCGTCCAAAGGAACGCGAAAAAGACAAAAATAGTCGTTTTTAGCTTATTTTGGGAAAATCGTCCAAAAGTACGCGAAAAAGACAAAAATAGTCGTTTTTAGCTTATTTTGGGAAAATCGTCCAAAAGTACGCGAAAAAGACAAAAATAGTCGTTTTTAGCTCAGTTTTGAGAAAATCGTCCAAAGGAACGCGAAAAAGACAAAAATAGTCGTTTTCAGCTTATTTTGGGAAAATCGTCCGAAAGTACGCGAAAAAGACAAAAATAGTCGTTTTTAGCTTATTTTGGGAAAATCGTCCAAAAGTACGCGAAAAAGACAAAAATAGTCATTTTTAGCTTATTTTGGGAAAATCGTCCAAAAGTACGCGAAAAAGACAAAAATAGTCGTTTTTAGCTTATTTTGGGAAAATCGTCCAAAAGTACGCGAAAAAGACAAAAATAGTCGTTTTTAGCTTATTTTGGAAAAATCGTCCAAAAGTACGCGAAAAAGACAAAAATAGTCGTTTTTAGCTTATTTTGGGAAAATCGTCCAAAAGTACGCGAAAAAGACAAAAATAGTCGTTTTTAGCTTATTTTGGGAAAATCGTCCAAAAGTACGCGAAAAAGACAAAAATAGTCGTTTTTAGCTCAGTTTTGAGAAAATCGTCCAAAGGAACGCGAAAAAGACAAAAATAGTCGTTTTTAGCTTATTTTGGGAAAATCGTCCAAAAGTACGCGAAAAAGACAAAAATAGTCGTTTTTAGCTTATTTTGGGAAAATCGTCCAAAAGTACGCGAAAAAGACAAAAATAGTCGTTTTTAGCTCAGTTTTGAGAAAATCGTCCAAAGGAACGCGAAAAAGACAAAAATAGTCGTTTTTAGCTTATTTTGGGAAAATCGTCCAAAAGTACGCGAAAAAGACAAAAATAGTCGTTTTTAGCTTATTTTGGGAAAATCGTCCAAAAGTACGCGAAAAAGACAAAAATAGTCATTTTTAGCTTATTTTGGGAAAATCGTCCAAAAGTACGCGAAAATGACAAAAATAGTCGTTTTTAGCTTATTTTGGGAAAATCGTCCAAAAGTACGCGAAAAAGACAAAAATAGTCGTATTTAGCTTATTTTGGGAAAATCGTCCAAAAGTACGCGAAAAAGACAAAAATAGTCGTTTTTAGCTTATTTTGGGAAAATCGTCCAAAAGTACGCGAAAAAGACAAAAATAGTCGTTTTTAGCTTATTTTGGGAAAATCGTCCAAAAGTACGCGAAAAAGACAAAAATAGTCGTTTTTAGCTTATTTTGGGAAAATCGTCCAAAAGTACGCGAAAAAGAAAAAAATAGTCGTTTTTAGCTTATTTTGGGAAAATCGTCCAAAAGTACGCGAAAAAGACAAAAATATTCGTTAAAAGCTTATTTTGGGAAAATCGTCCAAAGGAACGCGAAAAAGACAAAAATAGTCGTTTTTAGCTTATTTTGGGAAAATCGTCCAAAAGTACGCGAAAAAGACAAAAATAGTCGTTTTTAGCTTATTTTGGGAAAATCGTCCAAAAGTACGCGAAAAAGACAAAAATAGTCGTTTTTAGCATATTTTGAGAAAATCGTCCAGAAGTACGCGAAAAAGACAAAAATAGTCGTTTTTAGCTTATTTTGGTAAAATCGTCCAAAAGTACTCGAAAAAGACAAAAATAGTCGTTTTTAGCTCAATTTTGAGGAAATCGTCCAAAAGTACGCGAAAAAGACAAAAATAGTCGTTTTGAGAAAATCGTCCAAAGGAACGCGAAAAAGACAAAAATAGTCGTTTTTAGCTTATTTTGGGAAAATCGTCCAAAAGTACGCGAAAAAGACAAAAATAGTCGTTAAAAGCTTATTTTGGGAAAATCGTCCAAAGGAACGCGAAAAAGACAAAAATAGTCGTTTTTAGCTTATTTTGGGAAAATCGTCCAAAAGTACGCGAAAAAGACAAAAATAGTCGTTTTTAGCTTATTTTGGGAAAATCGTCCAAAAGTACGCGAAAAAGACAAAAATAGTCGTTTTTAGCTTATTTTGGGAAAATCGACCAAAAGTACGGGAAAAAGACAAAAATAGTCGTTTTGAGAAAATCGTCCAAAGGAACGCGAAAAAGACAAAAATAGTCGTTTTTAGCTTATTTTGGGAAAATCGTCCAAAAGTACGCGAAAAAGACAAAAATAGTCGTTTTTAGCTCAGTTTTGAGAAAATCGTCCAAAGGAACGCGAAAAAGACAAAAATAGTCGTTTTTAGCTTATTTTGGGAAAATCGTCACAAAGTACGCGAAAAAGACAAAAATAGTCGTTTTTAGCTTATTTTGGGAAAATCGTCCAAAACTACGCGAAAAAGACAAAAATAGTCGTTTTTAGCTTATTTTGAGAAAATCGTCCAAAAGTACGCGAAAAAGACAAAAATAGTCGTTTTTAGCTTATTTTGGGAAAATCGTCCAAAAGTACGCGAAAAAGACAAAAATAGTCATTTTTAGCTTATTTTGGGAAAATCGTCCAAAAGTACGCGAAAAAGACAAAAATAGTCGTTTTTAGCTTATTTTGGGAAAATCGTCCAAAAGTACGCGAAAAAGACAAAAATAGTCGTTTTTAGCTTATTTTGGGAAAATCGTCCAAAAGTACGCGAAAAAGACAAAAATAGTCGTTTTTAGCTTATTTTGGGAAAATCGTCGAGAAGTACGCGAAAAAGACAAAAATAGTCGTTTTTAGCTTATTTTGGGAAAATCGTCCAAAAGTACGCGAAAAAGACAAAAATAGTCGTTTTTAGCTTATTTTGGGTAAATCGTCCGAAAGTACGAGAAAAAGACAAAAATAGTCGTTTTTAGCTTATTTTGAGAAAATCGTCCAAAAGTACGCGAAAAAGACAAAAATAGTCGTTTTTAGCTTATTTTGGGAAAATCGTCCAAAAGTACGCGAAAAAGACAAAAATAGTCGTTTTTAGCTTATTTTGGGAAAATCGTCCAAAAGTACGCGAAAAAGAAAAAAATAGTCGTTTTTAGCTTATTTTGGGAAAATCGTCCAAAAGTACGCGAAAAAGACAAAAATAGTCGTTTTTAGCTTATTTTGGGAAAATCGTCGAAAAGTACGCGAAAAAGACAAAAATAGTCGTTATTAGCTTATTTTGAGAAAATCGTCCAAAAGTACGCGAAAAAGACAAAAATAGTCGTTTTTAGCTTATTTTGGGAAAATCGTCCAAAAGTACGCGAAAAAGACAGAAATAGTCGTTTTTAGCTTATTTTGGGAAAATCGTCCAAAAGTACGCGAAAAAGACAAAAATAGTCGTTTTTAGCTTATTTTGGGAAAATCGTCCAAAAGTACGCGAAAAAGACAAAAATAGTCGTTTTTAGCTTATTTTGGGAAAATCGTCCAAAAGTACGCGAAAAAGACAAAAATAGTCGTTTTTAGCTTATTTTGGGAAAATCGTCCAAAAGTACGCGAAAAAGACAAAAATAGTCGTTTTTAGCTCAGTTTTGAGAAAATCGTCCAAAGGAACGCGAAAAAGACAATAATAGTCGTTTTTAGCTTATTTTGGGAAAATCGTCCAAAAGTACGCGAAAAAGACAAAAATAGTCGTTTTTAGCTTATTTTGGGAAAATCGTCCAAAAGTACGCGAAAAAGACAAAAATAGTCGTTTTTAGCTTATTTTGGGAAAATCGTCCAAAAGTACGCGAAAAAGACAAAAATAGTCGTTTTTAGCTTATTTTGGGTAAATCGTCCGAGAGTACGAGAAAAAGACAAAAATAGTCGTTTTTAGCTTATTTTGAGAAAATCGTCCAAAAGTACGCGAAAAAGACAAAAATAGTCGTTTTTAGCTCAGTTTTGAGAAAATCGTCCAAAGGAACGCGAAAAAGACAAAAATAGTCGTTTTTAGCTCAGTTTTGAGAAAATCGTCCAAAGGAACGCGAAAAAGACAAAAATAGTCGTTTTGTAGCATATTTTGGGAAAATCGTCCAAAAGTACGCGAAAAAGGGGGATCGTTGACGCTTGTCAAGCTTGTGCCATATACGCAGCCACATGCTGCTTTATAGGCGGTAACGCTGGTGCAAAGGGTTTTGGGAAGGTAAAAATAACAGACTGATACACACATAACGCAGGCAGTAGGTTAATTTGTTTGGGTGAGGTTAAGTGACATAGTAGTCAAGGAGAGAACAGTGCAGCACATAAGGGTAGGGAATTAAAAGGAAGTTAGGAGGTGAGAAAGTCAAACCATTACAGATTGGCAGAAGGTGACATTTTGGCTGAAAGAAAATTTTTAAATTGAAGGTAGTATTAGATTTTTAATTTAAATTGTGAACTAAAAGAAAAGAATTTGCTTATTATATTTAAATGAAATGCTAAAGTTTGTTAATGACGTTTGATTGACCTCTTCTTATAAGGAATAAATTTAAAACGTGAAGTTACTACTTTCGGTTGTTTAATTCTTTTCTTTTTTCGATGTTCACGGGGCACATAATTCCATATTCTCTGAAGGAGAGGGTTTTGCAGGTTATCGAGATTAAGAGCGAACTTGCTAATCATTTTGGCTACGAGATTGGTCACAGAAGTTAATTGATAGAAGGCTTTGATTTCTTTGAGGGGAATAAGATTATTAGTTGATGTTACTGATCGAATACATTTGTTGTAGAATTGGTCAACTTTTTTAATATTAAATTTTTGAGTGTTAAATGTCAAAACCGAAGCATAAGTAAGGTGGGGAAGGATAAAGGAGTTAATAAGTCTGATTTTGGTTCTAGTGGTGAGTGGACTTTTGCGGTTTAACAAAGGGGAAAGTTTAAATTTTGCATATTGGGCTCTAGAAAGACTGGAGTTAATGTGGTCAGTCCACGAAAGTTGGTCATTTAGTATGACACCTAAAAATTTGATGGAAGAGGAAGTGGGTATGGGGGAGTTAAAAAGTTCAACGACTTCCGATGTGGGACGATTTTTATTGATGGTAAAAGTTAAGTGGGAGCATTTAGAGGGGTTGATTGACAGATGCCATTTAGTCAACCAAGCTTCTAGTTTTAAATTATAAAGATTAATTCGTTGAACGGCTAAATTGGGGGAAGGGGACTGTGACGCAATAGTAAGGTCGTCGGCGTATAGAAAGCGAGTTATATGTTCATCGGAAGGCAAATCGTTAATGAAGATATTGAAAAGTATGGGACTAATGATGCTCCCTTGGGGAACGCCGGCAGAAATGGAAAGAGGGGTGGAAGTGCAATCATTGATTTTAACTTGGATTAATCTGTCCTCAAGAAAACATTGAATAATTTTACAGAGGGAGGGGGGAAAAGAAAGAGTAAGAAGTTTGTAGACTAAGCCCTGATGCCAGACACGATCGAATGCTTTGTGTATATCGTAGAACACAACTTGAGTGGCCTGCTTCCGGTAGATATGTCCGTGAGTAATTAGTTCGATCAACCTAAGGACTTGATGAGAGGTGGAAAGATGGTTTGTAAATCCCATTTGTTCGGGTATGATTAAGTTGGAGGAAGAAACGTGATTTTGGATAAATTTATGAAGAATTTTTTCGAAGACTTTAGAAAGGGAAGATAGAAGAGAAATGGGGCGATAGTTAGAAATTAAAGTTGGATCTTTTTGGGGTTTGGGAATGATTCGAATGGTTCCAAGCTTCCAAGATTTGGGAAAATAGTGAATACGAAGACAAGCGTTAAACAGATCGACAAGAAGGAGAATAAAGTTTGGAATATCAGATAGAAGTTTTAAAATTTTATTAGAGAAAGGATCGGGACCGGGGGCTTTATGAATATTTAAATTCTGAAGAAGATCCAAAACTTCAGTGGGGTTAGTAGAAAGGGGAGGATCGTCAGGTTGAAATTGGGAAAGAAAATCATAAGAAATATTAACAGGAGCATCAGAGTTTAAATTAGAATCAACATTTTGCATTAAGGAAGCAAGGTAATTTACTGCAAAGTTGGCATTAGTAGCCGGGTCGAAATTAAGTTTATTATTAATTAAGAGGGGTTGATTGTAGGAATGGGATTTGGTGAAGGATTTGGAGATTTTCCAAAGAGAACCATCTTCAAATTTTAGCGAACTAGAAAAAGCAAGCCACTTGGAGGACAGGTGGAGTTGGAGCTTTTGTTTAATTAAGCTACGGATGTTATTTAGCGCGATTCGATCGTCTGGCATTTTGTACAGATGGAATTGCCGACGTAGTCGGTTACGGCAGGACATTAGTCTACGAAGATGGGGCGGAAGAGGAGAGTGGGGTTGAAGAATAGATTCACGAAAGGTTGTTGCAGATTGCTTGGCCGCCGTAATAAGGTCGTTTAAGAGGGAAAGATGAAAATCGATTTTGTCTATTGAAGGATTTTCCCCGATGAGGGGATAGAATTTAATTTTTTCGACAATGAATTTTTTAAATAGATTCCAATTGATGTGGGGTTTGGGGGGAGAAGAATATTTAGAAGGGGAGCCGAGAATGGAAGCACAAACGGGAAAGTGATCGGAGTCTAATACTTTGTGGACAATAGGAGGAGAAATATCAATGAAGTTAGAAGAGATAATAAAATCAAGAAGGTCAGAAGATTTGTTGGTCACATGGGTAGGAGAAAAAGGGGAGAAGACATTGAGATTGGAAGATTGGAGAAAGCGAAAGAGTTTAGAACCATTGGGATTGATAGATGAAGAGCCCCATGTGGGGTGTTTGCTATTCCAATCCCCAAGGAAAATTGTGGGAATGGAAGAAGAGGACAAAAAGATTAAGTCGTTAGGGTTGAGGCGGCCGTGCTTAAGATAGGAAGAATAGAGGTGAAGAGGACGATTATTTAAAATTATTTCGATGCCTAGAAGATCAATTGACGAAATTTTTGGGACAGGGAGGGAAGAGAAATTAATTGATTTGTGGATAAAAATGGCTAATCCGTTGGAGGAGGAACCCACATCGAGTCTAACTATGTTATACAAGGGAGCAAAAATTTTTTGAAGAGGGTTAAGTTTTGTTTCCTGAATGAAAGCGATATGAATATTATTTTCTTCGCAAAAGTCTAAAAATTCGGGGAGTTTCGGACGAATACTGCGTGCGTTATATGTTACCAGATTAGTTAAAGAGCCCATTAATGATTGTAAAAGCTTCAGTGAAAAAGGTGAAAATTTTTTCCTTTAAGGTTGGGGCAGACATAATTTTTTGGAAGGCTGAGAAGACATTGGTGAGGAGTTGTTGGTAGGAGAAGGAAGAGGAGCTGGGGTTAGGATGAGGGGAGGTAGGTGGTGGGGGAGGAGGAGGGGGAGTAGGGGTAACAGGTGGGTTGGAAGAACGAGCGGAATTGCGGGCGGCGTTAGCATAGGAGGTAGGAAGTTCGGGAAAAGAGGTAGAGGAATTGACATTAATAGATTCACCAGAAGGGGTTTCACCAAGGACTCTGTTGTCTTTAACTTTAGTGACCAATTTAGTACGTAATTCTTTAAATTTGGGGCAGCCCCTGTGGAGAGAAGAGTGCGGACCTTGACAGTGGATGCAGGTTGGCTTTTCGATAGGGTCGGAGGCAGTGCAGTTACTGAGGGGGTGAGGCCCCCCACAGAGAGAACATTGCGGCTTCTGATGGCAGTAATTACGAGTGTGGCCGAACTGAAGGCATCGGCGACACTGCAGGGGGATGAGTTCCTTCGTAAATGGACGTATTTCCACAGTAACATCAGCCAGGGTGGTGATTGCTTTAAAATTTTCAAGGTTATTGACCGGAGAGAGGGTGACTTTGAACACCGGAATTTGGCGACGGGGAACAACTGTGACACCTAAAGCGGCCTCTGAAGGAGGCGGGCGGGTGGTGAAGAGAGGGATAATTGACACAACATCAAACCCAAGTGAAGCAAGTTCGTCTTTCAAATTCTCTAAGTCGGTCGAGGTCGGCAGATGTTTAATAACAAATTCAGAATTCCTATCTGACGGGATTTGGTACGTAAAAAATTCAATTTCCTCCTTTCGGAGGAAGTCATACGCAATACGATAGTCCATAACAGAGGTACACTTAATCAACATGATGTCATTGCTAACAAGGTGGCACACAGGAGGGTATTGCGTAGCACTTTTCAGCTGCCGGATCACCTTCTGCCAATCTGAAAATAACTTGACTTTTAATGAGGGGATTTTGGGTTTTGAGGGAGTGGGGGTGGGAAGGGAAGAAGTGGATGGATCTGCTGCTCGGCTGCTCTCCTCGGCTAGGATAGAAAAGGAATTAGAGGTTGAAATTGGGTTAGGAGTTACACTGGGACGAGCGGAGTGCCTGCGCTTAGTGGCAACAGTCTGATATTCATTATCGTTAGGTCTTTTGGAAGGAGCGGGGAAAAAGGAAGTGGGAGCACCAGCGTTACTCACCGGTTGATGGTCTGGCAGCAGTGATACAAATTTGGCCGCCGTGGCACGTAGGACATCTGGTGGGATGGCGTCCTTAATTTTCAGTAGTAAGTCGTAAGCATCTTCCGCTCGGTACAGGATATGGGCGACGCTGTCGTCAGTGGGAGTTGGTGGGATGTCACTTGAATCTTCATCAATCTCCATGATGGAAGTGGTGCTGGGGCAATCCGGAATGGGATTGGCCCCTAGACGAAATGCACACGCAAAAAATTCACTTTTCGGAAGATTTTAGTGGAAAGTACGAAACGGCCCTTTTCAGGGCTAAAAAAACTTGGCGTCACCTCAAAGCTAACAAGGAGATCGACAAATAGGCTTTATGCGATCTCCTGGCCGTTAAACACTCGCGAATCGCTATTCAGGAATCCAGGAGCGTACGCGAAAAAGACAATAATAGTCGTTTTTAGCTCAGTTTTGAGAAAATCGTCCAAAAGAACGCGAAAAAGACAAAAATAGTCGTTTTTAGCTCAGTTTTGAGAAAATCGTCCACAGGAACGAGAAAAAGACATAAATAGTCGTTTTTAGCTCAGTATTGAGAAAATCGTCCAAAAGTACGCGAAAAAGACAAAAATAGTCGTTTTTAGCTTATTTTGGGAAAATCGTCCAAAAGTACCCGACAAAGACAAAACTAGTCGTTTTTAGCTCAGTTTTGAGAAAATCGTCCAAAAGAACGCGAAAAAGACAAAAATAGTCGTTTTTAGCTCAGTTTTGAGAAAATCGTCCAAAGGAACTCGAAAAAGACAAAAATAGTCGTTTTTAGCTCAGTTTTGAGAAAATCGTCCACAGGAACGAGAAAAAGACATAAATAGTCGTTTTTAGCTCAGTATTGAGAAAATCGTCCAAAAGTACGCGAAAAAGACAAAAATAGTCGTTTTTAGCTTATTTTGGGAAAATCGTCCAAAAGTACCCGACAAAGACAAAACTAGTCGTTTTTAGCTCAGTTTTGAGAAAATCGTCCAAAAGAACGCGAAAAAGACAAAAATAGTCGTTTTTAGCTCAGTTTTGAGAAAATCGTCCAAAGGAACTCGAAAAAGACAAAAATAGTCGTTTTTAGCTCAGTTTTGAGAAAATCGTCCAAAGGAACGCGAAAAAGACAAAAATAGTCGTTTTAAGCTTATTTTGGGAAAATCGTCCAAAAGTACGCGAAAAAGACAGAAATAGTCGTTTTTAGCTTATTTTGGGAAAATCGTCCAAAAGTACGAGAAAAAGACAAAAATAGTCGTTTTTAGCTTATTTTGGGAAAATCGTCCAGAAGTACGCGAAAAAGACAAAAATAGTCGTTTTTAGTTTATTTTGGGAAAATCGTCGAAAAGTACGCGAAAAAGACAAAAATAGTCGTTTTTAGCTTATTTTGGGAAAATCGTCCAAAAGTACGCGAAAAAGACAAAAATAGTCGTTTTTAGCTTATTTTGGGAAAATCGTCCAAAGGAACGCGAAAAAGAAAAAAATAGTCGTTTTTAGCTCAGTTTTGAGAAAATCGTCCAAAGGAACGCGAAAAAGACAAAAATAGTCGTTTTTAGCTTATTTTGGGAAAATCGTCCAAAAGTACGCGAAAAAGACAAAAATAGTCGTTTTTAGCTCAGTTTTGAGAAAATCGTCCAAAGGAACGCGAAAAAGACAAAAATAGTCGTTTTTAGCTTATTTTGGGAAAATCGTCCAAAAGTACGCGAAAAAGACAAAAATAGTCGTTTTTAGCTCAGTTTTGAGAAAATCGTCCAAAGGAACGCGAAAAAGACAAAAATAGTCGTTTTTAGCTTATTTTGGGAAAATCGTCCAAAAGTACTCGAAAAAGACAAAAATAGTCGTTTTTAGTTTATTTTGGGAAAATCGTCCAAAAGTACGCGAAAAAGACAAAAATAGTCGTTTTTAGTTTATTTTGGGAAAATCGTCCAAAAGTACGCGAAAAAGACAAAAATAGTCGTTTTTAGCTCAGTTTTGAGAAAATCGTCCAAAGGAACGCGAAAAAGACAAAAATAGTCGTTTTTAGCTTATTTTGGGAAAATCGTCCAAAAGTACGCGAAAAAGACAAAAATAGTCGTTTTTAGCTTATTTTGGGAAAATCGTCCAAAAGTACGCGAAAAAGACAAAAATAGTCGTTTTTAGCTCAGTTTTGAGAAAATCGTCCAAAGGAACGCGAAAAAGACAAAAATAGTCGTTTTTAGCTTTTTTTTTGAAAATCGTCCAAAAGTACGCGAAAAAGACAAAAATAGTCGTTTTTAGCTTATTTTGGGAAAATCGTCCAAAAGTACGCGAAAAAGACAAAAATAGTCGTTTTTAGCTTATTTTGGGAAAATCGTCGAAAAGTACGCGAATAAGACAAAAATAGTCGTTATTAGCTTATTTTGAGAAAATCGTCCAAAAGTACGCGAAAAAGACAAAAATAGTCGTTTTTAGCTTATTTTGGGAAAATCGTCCAAAAGTACGCGAAAAAGACAAAAATAGTCGTTTTTAGCTTATTTTGGGAAAATCGTCCAAAAGTACGCGAAAAAGACAAAAATAGTCGTTTTTAGCTTATTTTGGGAAAATCGTCCAAAAGTACGCGAAAAAGACAAAAATAGTCGTTTTTAGCTCAGTTTTGAGAAAATCGTCCAAAGGAACGCGAAAAAGACAAAAATAGTCGTTTTTAGCTTATTTTGGGAAAATCGTCCAAAAGTACGCGAAAAAGACAAAAATAGTCGTTTTTAGCTTATTTTGGGAAAATCGTCCAAAAGTACGCGAAAAAGACAAAAATAGTCGTTTTTAGCTTATTTTGGGAAAATCGTCCAAAAGTACGCGAAAAAGACAATAATAGTCGTTTTTAGCTCAGTTTTGAGAAAATCGTCCAAAAGAACGCGAAAAAGACAAAAATAGTCGTTTTTAGCTCAGTTTTGAGAAAATCGTCCACAGGAACGCGAAAAAGACATAAATAGTCGTTTTTAGCTCAGTTTTGAGAAAATCGTCCAAAAGTACGCGAAAAAGACAAAAATAGTCGTTTTTAGCTTATTTTGGGAAAATCGTCCAAAAGTACCCGACAAAGACAAAAATAGTCGTTTTTAGCTCAGTTTTGAGAAAATCGTCCAAAGGAACGCGAAAAAGACAAAAATAGTCGTTTTTAGCTTATTTTGGGAAAATCGTCCAAAAGTACGCGAAAAAGACAAAAATAGTCGTTTTTAGCTTATTTTGGGAAAATCGTCCAAAAGTACGCGAAAAAGACAAAAATAGTCGTTTTTAGCTCAGTTTTGAGAAAATCGTCCAAAGGAACGCGAAAAAGACAAAAATAGTCGTTTTTAGCTTATTTTGGGAAAATCGTCCAAAAGTACGCGAAAAAGACAAAAATAGTCGTTTTTAGCTTATTTTGGGAAAATCGTCCAAAAGTACGCGAAAAAGACAAAAATAGTCGTTTTTAGCTTATTTTGGGAAAATCGTCCAAAAGTACGCGAAAAAGACAAAAATAGTCGTATTTAGCTTATTTTGGTAAAATCGTCCAAAAGTACGCGAAAAAGACAAAAATAGTCGTTTTTAGCTTATTTTGGGAAAATCGTCCAAAAGTACGCGAAAAAGACAAAAATAGTCGTTTTTAGCTCAGTTTTGAGAAAATCGTCCAAAGGAACGCGAAAAAGACAAAAATAGTCGTTTTTAGCTTATTTTGGGAAAATCGTCCAAAAGTACGCGAAAAAGACAAAAATAGTCGTTTTTAGCTTATTTTGGTAAAATCGTCCAAAAGTACGCGAAAAAGACAAAAATAGTCGTTTTTAGCTCAATTTTGAGGAAATCGTCCAAAAGTACGCGAAAAAGACAAAAATAGTCGTTTTTAGCTTATTTTGGTAAAATCGTCCAAAAGTACGCGAAAAAGACAAAAATAGTCGTTTTTAGCTTATTTTGGGAAAATCGTCCAAAAGTACGCGAAAAAGACAAAAATAGTCGTTTTTAGCTTATTTTGGGAAAATCGTCCAAAAGTACGCGAAAAAGACAAAAATAGTCGTTTTTAGTTTATTTTGGTAAAATCGTCCAAAAGTACGCGAAAAAGACAAAAATAGTCGTTTTGAGAAAATCGTCCAAAGGAACGCGAAAAAGACAAAAATAGTCGTTTTTAGCTCAGTTTTGAGAATATCGTCCAAAAGAACGCGAAAAAGACAAAAAAAGTCGTTTTTAGCTCAGTTTTGAGAAAATCGTCCAAAGGAACGCGAAAAAGACAAAAATAGTCGTTTTTAGCTTATTTTGGGAAAATCGTCCAAATGTACGCGAAAAAGACAAAAATAGTCGTTTTTAGCTCAGTTTTGAGAAAATCGTCCAAAGGAACGCAAAAAAGACAAAAATAGTCGTTTTTAGCTTATTTTGGGAAAATCGTCCAAAAGTACGCGAAAAAGACAAAAATAGTCGTTTTTAGCTTATTTTGGGAAAATCGTCCAAAAGTACGCGAAAAAGACAAAAATAGTCGTTTTTAGCTTGTTTTGGTAAAATCGTCCAAAAGTACGCGAAAAAGACAAAAATAGTCGTTTTTAGCTTATTTTGGGAAAATCGTCCAAAAGTACGCGAAAAAGACAAAAATAGTCATTTTTAGCTTATTTTGGGAAAATCGTCCAAAAGTACGCGAAAAAGACAAAAATAGTCGTTTTTAGCTTATTTTGGGAAAATCGTCCAAAAGTACGCGAAAAAGACAAAAATAGTCGTATTTAGCTTATTTTGGGAAGATCGTCCAAAAGTACGCGAAAAAGACAAAAATAGTAGTTTTTAGCTTATTTTGGGAAAATCGTCCAAAAGTACGCGAAAATGACAAAAATAGTCGTTTTTAGCTTATTTGGGGAAAATCGTCCAAAAGTACGCGAAAAAGACAACAATAGTCGTTTTTAGCTTATTTTGGGAAAATCGTCCAAAAGTACGCGAAAAAGAAAAAAATAGTCGTTTTTAGCTTATTTTGGGAAAATCGTCCAAAAGTACGCGAAAAAGACAAAAATAGTCGTTTTTAGCTTATTTTGGGAAAATCGTCGAAAAGTACGCGAAAAAGACAAAAATAGTCGTTATTAGCTTATTTTGAGAAAATCGTCCAAAAGTACGCGAAAAAGACAAAAATAGTCGTTTTTAGCTTATTTTGGGAAAATCGTCCAAAAGTACGCGAAAAAGACAAAAATAGTCGTTTTTAGCTTATTTTGGGAAAATCGTCCAAAAGTACGCGAAAAAGACAAAAATAGTCGTTTTTAGCTTATTTTGGGAAAATCGTCCAAAAGTACGCGAAAAAGACAAAAATAGTCGTTTTTAGCTTATTTTGGTAAAATCGTCCAAAAGTACGCGAAAAAGACAAAAATAGTCGTTTTGAGAAAATCGTCCAAAGGAACGCGAAAAAGACAAAAATAGTCGTTTTTAGCTCAGTTTTGAGAATATCGTCCAAAAGAACGCGAAAAAGACAAAAAAAGTCGTTTTTAGCTCAGTTTTGAGAAAATCGTCCAAAGGAACGCGAAAAAGACAAAAATAGTCGTTTTTAGCTTATTTTGGGAAAATCGTCCAAATGTACGCGAAAAAGACAAAAATAGTCGTTTTTAGCTCAGTTTTGAGAAAATCGTCCAAAGGAACGCGAAAAAGACAAAAATAGTCGTTTTTAGCTTATTTTGGGAAAATCGTCCAAAAGTACGCGAAAAAGACAAAAATAGTCGTTTTTAGCTTATTTTGGGAAAATCGTCCAAAAGTACGCGAAAAAGACAAAAATAGTCGTTTTTAGCTTATTTTGGTAAAATCGTCCAAAAGTACGCGAAAAAGACAAAAAAAGTCGTTTTTAGTTCAGTTTTGAGAAAATCGTCCAAAGGAACGCGAAAAAGACAAAAATAGTCGTTTTTAGCTTATTTTGGGAAAATCGTCCAAAAGTACGCGAAAAAGACAAAAATAGACGTTTTTAGCTCAGTTTTGAGAAAATCGTCCAAAGGAACGCGAAAAAGACAAAAATAGTCGTTTTTAGCTTATTTTGGGAAAATCGTCCAAAAGTACGCGAAAAAGACAAAAATAGTCGTTTTTAGCTTATTTTGGGAAAATCGTCCAAAAGTACGCGAAAAAGACAAAAATAGTCATTTTTAGCTTATTTTGGGAAAATCGTCCAAAAGTACGCGAAAAAGACAAAAATAGTCGTTTTTAGCTTATTTTGGGAAAATCGTCCAAAAGTACGCGAAAAAGACAAAAATAGTCGTATTTAGCTTATTTTGGGAAGATCGTCCAAAAGTACGCGAAAAAGACAAAAATAGTCGTTTTTAGCTTATTTTGGGAAAATCGTCCAAAAGTACGCGAAAATGACAAAAATAGTCGTTTTTAGCTTATTTTGGGAAAATCGTCCAAAAGTACGCGAAAAAGACAAAAATAGTCGTTTTTAGCTTATTTTGGGAAAATCGTCCAAAAGTACGCGAAAAAGAAAAAAATAGTCGTTTTTAGCTTATTTTGGGAAAATCGTCCAAAAGTACGCGAAAAAGACAAAAATAGTCGTTTTTAGCTTATTTTGGGAAAATCGTCGAAAAGTACGCGAAAAAGACAAAAATAGTCGTTATTAGCTTATTTTGAGAAAATCGTCCAAAAGTACGCGAAAAAGAGAAAAATAGTCGTTTTTAGCTTATTTTGGGAAAATCGTCCAAAAGTACGCGAAAAAGACAAAAATAGTCGTTTTTAGCTTATTTTGGGAAAATCGTCCAAAAGTACGCGAAAAAGACAAAAATAGTCGTTATTAGCTTATTTTGGGAAAATCGTCCAAAAGTACGCGAAAAAGACAAAAATAGTCGTTTTTAGCTTATTTTGGGAAAATCGTCCAAAAGTACGCGAAAAAGACAAAAATAGTCGTTTTTAGCTCAGTTTTGAGAAAATCGTCCAAAGGAACGCGAAAAAGACAAAAATAGTCGTTTTTAGCTTATTTTGGGAAAATCGTCCAAAAGTACGCGAAAAAGACAAAAATAGTCATTTTTAGCTTATTTTGGGAAAAACGTCCAAAAGTACGCGAAAAAGACAAAAATAGTCGTTTTTAGCTTATTTTGGGAAAATCGTCCAAAAGTACGCGAAAAAGACAAAAATAGTCGTATTTAGCTTATTTTGGGAAAATCGTCAAAAAGTACGCGAAAAAGACAAAAATAGTCGTTTTTAGCTTATTTTGGGAAAATCGTCCAAAAGTACTCGAAAAAGACAAAAATAGTCATTTTTAGCTTATTTTGGTAAAATCGTCCAAAAGTACGCGAAAAAGACAAAAATAGTCGTTTTTAGCTTATTTTGGGAAAATCGTCCAAAAGTACGCGAAAAAGACAAAAATAGTCGTTTTTAATTCAGTTTTGAGAAAATCGTCCAAAGGAACGCGAAAAAGACAAAAATAGTCGTTTTTAGCTTATTTTGGGAAAATCGTCCAAAAGTACGCGAAAAAGACAAAAATAGTCGTTTTTAGCTTATTTTGGGAAAATCGTCCAAAAGTACGCGAAAAAGACAAAAATAGTCGTTTTTAGCTCAGTTTTGAGAAAATCGTCCAAAGGAACGCGAAAAAGACAAAAATAGTCGTTTTTAGCTTATTTTGGGAAAATCGTCCAAAAGTACGCGAAAAAGACAAAAATAGTCGTTTTTAGCTTATTTTGGGAAAATCGTCCAAAAGTACGCGAAAAAGACAAAAATAGTCATTTTTAGCTTATTTTGGGAAAATCGTCCAAAAGTACGCGAAAAAGACAAAAATAGTCGTTTTTAGCTTATTTTGGTAAAATCGTCCAAAAGTACGCGAAAAAGACAAAAATAGTCGTTTTGAGAAAATCGTCCAAAGGAACGCGAAAAAGACAAAAATAGTCGTTTTTAGCTCAGTTTTGAGAATATCGTCCAAAAGAACGCGAAAAAGACAAAAAAAGTCGTTTTTAGCTCAGTTTTGAGAAAATCGTCCCAATGTACGCAAAAAGACAAAAATAGTCGTTTTTAGCTCAGTTTTGAAAAAATCGTCCAAAGGAACGCGAAAAAGACAAAAATAGTCGTTTTTAGCTTATTTTGGGAAAATCGTCCAAAAGTACGCGAAAAAGACAAAAATAGTCGTTTTTAGCTTATTTTGGGAAAATCGTCCAAAAGTACGCGAAAAAGACAAAAATAGTCGTTTTTAGCTTATTTTGGGAAAATCGTCCAAAAGTACGCGAAAATGACAAAAAAAGTCGTTTTTAGCTTATTTTGGGAAAATCGTCCAAAAGTACGCGAAAAAGACAAAAATAGTCGTTTTTAGCTTATTTTGGGAAAATCGTCCAAAAGTACGCGAAAAAGAAAAAAATAGTCGTTTTTAGCTTATTTTGGGAAAATCGTCCAAAAGTACGCGAAAAAGACAAAAATAGTCGTTTTTAGCTTATTTTGGGAAAATCGTCGAAAAGTACGCGAAAAAGACAAAAATAGTCGTTATTAGCTTATTTTGAGAAAATCGTCCAAAAGTACGCGAAAAAGACAAAAATAGTCGTTTTTAGCTTATTTTGGGAAAATCGTCCAAAAGTACGCGAAAAAGACAAAAATAGTCGTTTTTAGCTTATTTTGGTAAAATCGTCCAAAAGTACGCGAAAAAGACAAAAATAGTCGTTTTTAGCTTATTTTGGGAAAATCGTCCAAAAGTACGCGAAAAAGACAAAAATAGTCGTTTTTAGCTTATTTTGGGAAAATCGTCCAAAAGTACGCGAAAAAGACAAAAATAGTCGTTTTTAGCTCAGTTTTGAGAAAATCGTCCAAAGGAACGCGAAAAAGACAAAAATAGTCGTTTTTAGCTTATTTTGGGAAAATCGTCCAAAAGTACGCGAAAAAGACAAAAATAGTCATTTTTAGCTTATTTTGGGAAAAACGTCCAAAAGTACGCGAAAAAGACAAAAATAGTCGTTTTTAGCTTATTTTGGGAAAATCGTCCAAAAGTACGCGAAAAAGACAAAAATAGTCGTATTTAGCTTATTTTGGGAAAATCGTCAAAAAGTACGCGAAAAAGACAAAAATAGTCGTTTTTAGCTTATTTTGGGAAAATCGTCCAAAAGTACTCGAAAAAGACAAAAATAGTCATTTTTAGCTTATTTTGGTAAAATCGTCCAAAAGTACGCGAAAAAGACAAAAATAGTCGTTTTTAGCTTATTTTGGGAAAATCGTCCAAAAGTACGCGAAAAAGACAAAAATAGTCGTTTTTAATTCAGTTTTGAGAAAATCGTCCAAAGGAACGCGAAAAAGACAAAAATAGTCGTTTTTAGCTTATTTTGGGAAAATCGTCCAAAAGTACGCGAAAAAGACAAAAATAGTCGTTTTTAGCTTATTTTGGGAAAATCGTCCAAAAGTACGCGAAAAAGACAAAAATAGTCGTTTTTAGCTCAGTTTTGAGAAAATCGTCCAAAGGAACGCGAAAAAGACAAAAATAGTCGTTTTTAGCTTATTTTGGGAAAATCGTCCAAAAGTACGCGAAAAAGACAAAAATAGTCGTTTTTAGCTTATTTTGGGAAAATCGTCCAAAAGTACGCGAAAAAGACAAAAATAGTCATTTTTAGCTTATTTTGGGAAAATCGTCCAAAAGTACGCGAAAAAGACAAAAATAGTCGTTTTTAGCTTATTTTGGTAAAATCGTCCAAAAGTACGCGAAAAAGACAAAAATAGTCGTTTTGAGAAAATCGTCCAAAGGAACGCGAAAAAGACAAAAATAGTCGTTTTTAGCTCAGTTTTGAGAATATCGTCCAAAAGAACGCGAAAAAGACAAAAAAAGTCGTTTTTAGCTCAGTTTTGAGAAAATCGTCCAAAGGAACGCGAAAAAGACAAAAATAGTCGTTTTTAG
>JAVFKF010000217.1:0-27314 GCA_036926295.1 Pachydiplax longipennis
AAAATTGAGCATAAAACGCTTTCTTTTACATTTTCGCATTTATTTTGATGTTTTAGTCCAAAATTGAGGAAAAAACGTTTTTTTCGACGGTTTCGCTTTGATTTTGATGTTTTTGTCCAAAATTGAGGAAAAAACGCTGTTATCGACGTTTTCGCGTTCATTTTTATTTTTTTGTCCAAAATTGAGCAAAAAACGCTCTTTCCGACGTTTTAGCGTTCATTTTGATGTTTTTTGAGCCTATCGCGTTGATTTTTATTTTTTTGTACAACATTGAGCTAAAAACGCTTCTTTCTACGGTTTCGCGTTGATTTTGATGTTTTTGTCCAAAATTGAGCAAAAAACGCTCTTTTAGACGTTTTCGCGTTGATTTTGATGTTTTTGTCCAAAATTGAGCAAAAAACGCTTTTTTCGACGTTTTCGCGTTGATTTTGATGTTTTTGTCCAAAATTGAGCAAAAAACGCTTTTTTCGACGTTTTTGCGTTGATTTTGATGTTCTTGTCCAAAATTGAGCCAAAAACGCGTTTTCCGACGTTTTTGCGTTGATTTTGATGTTTTTGTCCAAAATTGAGCTAAATACGTTTTTTCGACGTTTTCGCGGAGATATTGATGTTTTTTGAGGTTTTCGCGTTGATTTTTATTTTTTTGTACAACATTGAGCTAAAAACGCGTTTTTCGACGGTTTCGCGTTCATTTTGATGTTTTTGTCCAAAATTGAGCATAAAACGCATTCTTTTACATTTTCGCATTTATTTTGATGTTTTTGTCCAAAATTGAGGAAAAAACGCTTTTATCGACGGTTTCGCGTAGATTTTGATGTTTTTGTCCAAAATTGAGCATAAAACGCTTTCTTTTACATTTTCGCATTTATTTTGATGTTTTAGTCCAAAATTGAGGAAATAACGTTTTTTTCGACGGTTTCGCGTTGATTTTGATGTTTTTGTCCAAAATTGAGGAAAAAACGCTTCTTTCTACGGTTTCGCGTTGATTTTGATGTTTTTGTCCAAAATTGAGCAAAAAACGCTCTTTTCGACGTTTTCGCGTTGATTTTGATGTTTTTCTCAAAAATTGAGCAAAAAACGCTTTTTTCGACGTTTTCGCGTTGACTTTCATGTTTTTGTCCAAAATTGAGCTAAAAACGCTCTTTTCGGCGTTTTCGCGGTGATTTTGATGTTCTTGTCCAAATTTGATCCAAAAACGCGTTTTCCGACGTTTTCGCGTTGATTTTGATGTTTTTGTACAACATTGAGCTAAACACGTTTTTTCGACGTTTTCGCCGAGATTTTGATGTTTTTTGAGGTTTTCGCGTTGATTTTGATGTTTTTGTCCAAAATTGAGCAAAAAACGCTTTTTTCGACGTTTTCGCGTTGATTTTTATCTCTTCGTCCAAAATTGAGCTAAAAACGCTTTCTTTTACATTTTCGCATTTATTTTGATGTTTTTGTCCAAAATTGAGGAAAAATGCTTTTATCGACGGTTTCGCGTTGATTTTGATGTTTTTGTGCAAAATTGAGGAAAAAACGCTCTTTTCGACTTTTTAGCGTTCATTTTGATGTTTTTTGAGGTTTTCGCGTTGATTTTTATTTTTTTGTACAACATTGAGGTTAAAAACGCGTTTTTCGACGGTTTCGCGTTGATTTTGATGTTTTTGTCCAAAAGTGAGCAAAAAACGCTCTTTTCGGCGTTTTCGCGGTGATTTTGATGTTCTTGTCCAAAATTGAGCCAAAAACGCGTTTTCCGATGTTTTCGCGTTGATTTTGATGTTTTTGACCAAAATTGAGCTATAAACGCTCTTTTCGACGTTTTCGCGTTGATTTTGATGTGTTTGTTTAAAATTGAGCAAAAAACGCTTTTTTCGACGTTTTCGCGTTGATTTTGATGTTTTTGTCCAAAATTGAGCAAAAAACGCTTTTTTCGACGTTTTTTGCGTTGATTTTGATGTTCCTGTCCAAAATTGAGCAAAAAACGCTTTTTTCGACGTTTTCGCGTAGATCATGATGTTTTTGTCCAAAATTGAGCATAAAACGCTTTCTTTTACATTTTCGCATTTATTTTGATGTTTTTGTCCAAAATTGAGGAAAAAATGCTTTTATCGACGGTTTCGCGTTGATTTTGATGTTTTTCTGCAAAATTGAGGAAAAAACGCTCTTTTCGACTTTTTAGCGTTCATTTTGATGTTTTTTGAGGTTTTCGCGTTGATTTTTATTTTTTTGTACAACATTGAGGTTAAAAACGCGTTTTTCGACGGTTTCGCGTTGATTTTGATGTTTTTGTCCAAAATTGAGCATAAAACGCTTTCTTTTACATTTTCGCATTTATTTTGATGTTTTTGTCCAAAATTGAGGAAAAAACGTTTTTTTCGACGGTTTCGAGTTGATTTTGATGTTTTTGTCCAAAATTGAGGAAAAAACGCTCTTTTCGACGTTTTCGCGTTCATTTTTATTTTTTTGTCCAAAATTGAGCAAAAAACGCTCTTTCCGACGTTTTAGCGTTCATTTTGATGTTTTTTGAGCCTATCGCGTTGATTTTTATTTTTTTGTACAACATTGAGCTAAAAACGCTTCTTTCTACGGTTTCGCGTTGATTTTGATGTTTTTGTCCAAAATTGAGCAAAAAACGCTCTTTTCGACGTTTTCGCGTTGATTTTGATGTTTTTGTCCAAAATTGAGCAAAAAACGCTTTTTTCGACGTTTTCGCGTTCATTTTGATGTTTTTGTCCAAAATTGAGCAAAAAACGCTTTTTTCGACGTTTCGCGTTGATTTTGATGTTATTGTACAAAATTGAGCAAAAAACGCTGTTTTCGCCGGTTTCGCGTTGATTTTGATGTTTTTGTCCAAAATTGAGCAAAAAAACGCTCTTTTCGACGTTTTCGCGTTGATTTTGATGTTTTTCTCAAAAATTGAGCAAAAAACGCTTTTTTCGACGTTTTCGCGTTGACTTTCATGTTTTTGTCCAAAATTGAGCTAAAAACGCTCTTTTCGGCGTTTTCGCGGTGCTTTTGATGTTCTTGTCCAAAATTGATCCAAAAACGCGTTTTCCGACGTTTTCGCGTTGATTTTGATGTTTTTGTCCATAATTGAGCAAAAAACGCTTTTTTCGACGTTTTCGCGTTGATTTTTATCTCTTCGTGGAAAATGGAGCTAAAAACGCTCTTTTCGACGATTTCCGCGTTGACTTTCATGTTTTTGTCAAAAATTGAGCTAAAAACGCTATTTTGATCGTTTTCGCGTTGATTTTGATGTTTTTGTCTAAAATTGAGCAAAAAACGCTCTTTTCGACTTTTTAGCGTTCATTTTGATGTTTTTTGAGGTTTTCGCGTTGATTTTTATTTTTTTGTACAACATTGAGGTTAAGAACGCGTTTTGCGACGGTTTCGCGGTGATTTTGATGTTTTTGTCTAAAATTGAGCAAAAAACGCTTTCTTTTACATTTTCGCATTTATTTTGATGTTTTTGTCCAAAATTGAGGAAAAAACGCTCTTTTCAACGTTTTCGCGTTCATTTTTGTTTTTGTCCAAAATTGAGCAAAAACGCTCTTTCCGACGTATTAGCGTTCATTTTGATGTTTTTTGAGGCTATCACGTTGATTTTTATTTTTTTGTACAACATTGAGCTAAAAACGTTTTTTCGACGTTTTCGCGTAGATTATGATGTTTTTGTCCAAAATTGAGCATAAAACGCTTTCTTTTACATTTTCGCGTTGATTTTGATGTTTTTCAGCAAAATTGAGGAAAAAACGCTCTTTTCGACTTTTTAGCGTTCATTTTGATGTTTTTTGAGGTTTTCGCGTTGATTTTTATTTTTTGTACAACATTGAGGTTAAAAACGCGTTTTTCGACGGTTTCGCCTTGATTTTGATGTTTTTCTCCAAAATTAAGCAAAAAACGCTCTTTTCGGCGTTTTCGCGGTGATTTTGATGTGTTTGTTTAAAATTGAGCAAAAAACGCATTTTTCGACGTTTTCGCGTTGATTTTGATGTTTTTGTCCAAAATTGAGCAAAAAACGCTTTTCTCGACGTTTTTGCGTTGATTTTGATGTTCTTGTCCAAAATTGAGCAAAAAACGCTTTTTTCGGGGTTTTCGCATAGATTTTGATGTTTTTGTCCAAAATTGAGCATAAAACGCTTTCTTTTACATTTTCGCATTTATTTTGATGTTTTTGTCCACAATTGAGGAAAAAATGTTTTATCGACGGTTTCGCGTTGATTTTGATGTTTTTCTGCAAAATTGAGGAAAAAACGCTCTTTTCGACTTTTTAGCGTTCATTTTGATGTTTTTTGAGGTTTCGCGTTGATTTTTATTTTTTTGTACAACATTGAGGTTAAAAACGCGTTTTTCGACGGTTTCGCGTTGATTTTGATGTTTTTCTCCAAAATTGAGCAAAAAACGCTCTTTTCGGCGTTTTCGCGGTGATTTTGATGTTCTTGTCCAAAATTGAGCCAAAAACGTGTTTTCCGACGTTATCACGTTGATTTTGATGTTTTTGTCCAAAATTGACCTAAAAACGTTTTTTCGACGTTTTCGCGGAGATATTGATGTTTTTTGAGGTTTTCGCGTTGATTTTTATTTTTTTGTACAACATTGAGGTTAAAAACGCGTTTTTCGACGGTTTCGCGTTGATTTTGATGTTTTTGTCCAAAATTAAGCAAAAAACGCTCTTTTCGACGTTTTCGCGTTCATTTTTGTTTTTGTCCAAACTTGAGCAAAAAACGCTCTTTCCGACGTATTAGCGTTCATTTTGATGTTTTTTGAGGCTATCGCGTTGATTTTTATTTTTTTGTACAACATTGAGCTAAAAACGCTTCTTTCTACGGTTTCGCGATGATTTTGATGTTTTTGTCCAAAATTGAGCTAAAAACGTTTTTTCGACGTTTTCGCGTAGATTATGATGTTTTTGTCCAAAATTGAGCATAAAACGCTTTCTTTTACATTTTCGCATTTATTTTGATGTTTTTGTCCAAAATTGAGGAAAAAATGCTTTTATCGACGGTTTCGCGTAGATTTTGATGTTTTTGTCCAAAATTGAGCATAAAACGCTTTCTTTTACATTTTCGCATTTATTTTGATGTTTTAGTCCAAAATTGAGGGAAAAACCTTTTTTTCGACGTTTTCGCGTTGACTTTCATGTTTTTGTCCAAAATTGAGCTAAAAACGCTCTTTTCGACGTTTTCGCGTTGATTTTGATGTATTTGTCCAAGATTGAGCAAAAAACGCTGTTTTTCGACGGTATCGCGTTGATTTTCATGTTTTTGTCTAAAATTGAGCAAAAAACGCTTTTTTCGACGTTTTCGCGTTGAATTTCATGTTTTTGTCCAAAATTGAGCTAAATACGTTTTTTCGACGTTTTCGCGGAGATATTGATGTTTTTTGAGGTTTTCGCGGTGATTTTTATTTTTTTGTACAACATTGAGCTAAAAACGCGTTTTTCGACGGTTTCGCGTTCATTTTGATGTTTTTGTCCAAAATTGAGCATAAAACGCTTTCTTTTACATTTTCGCATTTATTTTGATGTTTTCGTCCAAAATTGAGGAAAAAACGGTTTTATCGTCGGTTTCGCGTAGATTTTGATGTTTTTGTCCAAAATTGAGCATAAAACGCTTTCTTTTACATTTTCGCATTTATTTTGATGTTTTAGTCCAAAATTGAGGGAAAAACCTTTTTTTCGACGGTTTCGCGTTGATTTTGATGTTTTTGTCCAAAATTGAGGAAAAAACGCTCTTTTCGACGTTTTCGCGTTCATTTTTATTTTTTTGTCCAAAATTGAGCAAAAAACGCTCTTTCCGACGTTTTAGCGTTCATTTTGATGTTTTTTGAGCCTATCGCGTTGATTTTTATTTTTTTGTACAACATTGAGCTAAAAACGCTTCTTTCTACGGTTTCGCGTTGATTTTGATGTTTTTGTCCAAAATTGAGCAAAAAACGCTTTTTTCGACGTTTTCGCGTTGACTTTCATGTTTTTGTCCAAAATTGAGCTAAAAACGCTCTTTTCGACGTTTTCGCGTTGATTTTGATGTATTTGTCCAAGATTGAGCAAAAAACGCTGTTTTTCGACGGTATCGCGTTGATTTTCATGTTTTTGTCTAAAATTGAGCAAAAAACGCTTTTTTCGACGTTTTCGCGTTGAATTTCATGTTTTTGTCCAAAATTGAGCTAAAAACGCTCTTTTCGACGTTTTTGCAGTGATTTTGATGTTCTTGTCCAAAATTGAGCAAAAAACGCTTTTTCCGACGTTTTCGCGTTGATTTTGATGTTTTTGTCCAAAATTGAGCTAAAAACGCTCTTTTCGACGTTTTTGCAGTGATTTTGATGTTCTTGTCCAAAATTGAGCAAAAAACGCTTTTTCGACGGTTTCGCGTTGATTTTGACGTTTTTTGAGGTTTTCGCGTCAATAATGTCGTTTTTAGGACGATCTTGGGAAAAGCATCCAAATGAACGCGAAAAAACGAAAAAAGGTCGTTTTTGGGACGATCTTGGGAAAATCATCCAAATGAACGCGAAAAAATGAAAAAAGGTCGTTTTTAGGACGATCCTGGGAAAATCCTCCAAATGAACGGGAACAAACGAAAAAAGGTCGTTTTTAGGACGATCTTAGGAAAATCATACAAATAAACGCGAAAAAAAGAAAAAAGGTCGATTTTAGGACGAACTTGGGTAAATCATCCAAATGAACGCGCAAAAACGAAAAAACGTCGTTTTAAGGACGATCTCGGAAAAATCTTCCAAATAAACGCGAGAAAACGGAAAAAGGTCATTTTAGGACGCTCTTGGGAAAAGCATCCTAATGAACGCGAAAAAACGAAGAAAGGTCGTTTTTAGCTCGCTTGTGAGAAAATCGTCCAAATGAACGCGAAGATATGAAAAAATGTCCCTATTAGGACGATCTTGGGAAAATCATCCAAATGAATGCGAAAAAACAGAATTGGGTCGTTTTTAGGAGGTTATTGGGAAAATCATCCAAATGAACGCGAAAAAACGAAAAAAGGTCGTTTTTAGGACGATCTTGGGAAAATCATCCAAATGAACGCGAAAAAACGGAAAAAGGTCGTTTTTAGGTCGATCTTGGGAAATCATCCAAATGAACGCGAAGAAACGAAAAAAGGTCGTTTTTAGGACGATGTTGAGAAAATCATCCAAATAAAGGCGAAAAAACGAAAAAAGTACGTTTTTAGTCGATCTTGACAAAATCATCCAAATGAACGCGAAAGAACGAAAAAAGGTCGTTTTTAGGACGATCTTGGGAAAATCATCCAAATGAACGCGAAAAAACAAAAAAAAGGTCGTGTTTAGGACGATCTTGGGAAAATCATCCAAATAAATGCGAGAAAACGAAAAAAGGTCGTTTTTAGGACGATCTTGGGAAAATTATCCAAGTGAACGCGAAAAAACTAAAAAAGGTAGCTTTTTGGACGATTTGGGGAGATCATCCAAATGTACGCGAAAAAACGAAAAAAGGTCGTTTTTACGACGATATTGGGAAAATCATCCAAATGAACGCGAAAAAACGAAAAAAGTCGTTTATAGCACGATCTTGGGAAAATCTTCCAAATGAACGCGAAAAAACGGAAAAAGGTCGTTTTTAGGACGCTCTTGGGAAAATCATCCAAATGAACGCGAAAAACGAAAAGAGGTCGTTTTTAGGACGATCTTGGGAAAATCATCCTAATGAACGCGAAAAAGCGAAAAAAGGTCGTTTTTAGGACGATCTTGGGAAAATCATACTAATGAACGCGAAAAAACGAAAAAAGGTAGTTTTTAGGACGATCGTGGGGAGATCATCCAAATGTACGCGAAAAAACGAAAAAAGGTCGTATTTAGGACGATCTGGGAAAATCATCCAAATGAACGCGAAAAAACGAAAAAAGATCGTTTTTAGGACGATCATGGGGAGATCATCCAAATGTACGCAAAAAACGAAAAAAGTTCGTTATTAGGACGATCTTGGGAAAATCATCCAAATGAACGCGAAAAACGAAAAAGGTCGTTTTTAGGACGATCTTGGGAAAGACATCCAAATGAACGCAGAAAAAAGAAAAAAGGTCGATTTAGGACGAACTTGGGAAAATCATCCAAATGAACGCGAAAAAACGTCGTTTTTAGGACGATCTTGGGAAAATCATCCAAATGAACGCGAAAAAACGAAAAAAGTCGTTTTTAGGACGATCTTGGGAAAATCTTCCAAATGAATGAGAAGAAACGAAAAAAGGTCGTTTTGGACTCGCTTGTGAGAAAATCGACCAAATGAACGCGAAGAAACGAAAAAAGGTCGTTTTTTACGACGATCTTTGGAAAATCATCCAAATGATCGCGAGAAAATGAAAAAAGGTCGTTTATAGGACGATCTTGGGAAAATCCTCCAAATGAAGGGAACAAACGAAAAAAGGTCGTTTTTAGGACGATCTTAGGAAAATCATACAAATGAACGCTAAAAAAGGAAAAAGGTCGTTTTTAGGACGATCTTGGGAAAATCATCCAAATGAAGGGAACAAACGAAAAAAGGTCGTTTTCAGGACGATCTTGGGAAAAACATCCAAATGAGTGCGAAAAAACAGAAAAAGGTCGTTTTTAGGACGATCTTGGGAAAATCATCCAAATGAACGCGAAAAAACGAAAAAAGGTAGTTTTTAGGACGATCTTGGGGAGATCATCCAAATGTACGCGAAAAAACGATAAATGGTCGTTTTCAGGACGATCTTGAGAAAATCATCCAAATGAACGAAGAAAAAAAACAAAAAAGGTCGTTTTTAGGACGATATTGAGAAAATCATTCAAAAGAAAGCGAAAAAACGAAAAAAGGTCGTTTTTAGGACGGTCTTGGGAAAAACATCCAAATGAACGCGAAAAAACGAAAAAAGGTCGTTTTTAAGACGATCCTGGGAAAATCCTCCAAATGAAGGTAACAAACGAAAAAAGGTCGTTATTAGGACGATCATAGGAAAATCATCCAAATAAACGCGAAAAAACGAAAAGAGGTCGTTTTTAGGACGATTTTGGAAAAATCATCCTAATGAACGCGAAAAATCTAAGAAAGGTCGTTTTTAGCTCGCTTGTGAGTAAATCATCCAACTGAACGCGAAAAAACGAAAAAAGGTCGTTTTTTGGACGATCTTAGGGAAAATAATCCAAATGAACGCGAAAAAACGAAAAAAGGTCGTTTTTAGGACGATGTTGGGAAAATCCTCCAAATGAACGCGAGAAAATGGAAAAAGGTCGTTTTTAGGACGCTCTTGGGAAAAGCATCCTAATGAACGAGAAAAAACGAAGAAAGGTCGTTTCTCGGACGATCTAAGAAAAATCATCCAAATGTACGCGAAGATACGAAAAAATGTCGTTATTAGGACGATCTTGGGAAAATCATTCAAATGAACGCGAAAAAACGATAAAAGGTCGTTTTTAGGACGATATTGGGAAAATTATCCAACTGAACGCGAAAAACCGAAAAAAGGTCGTTTTTAGGACGCTCTTGGGAAAATCATCCAAATGAATGCGAAAAAACAGACAAAGGTCGTTTTTAGGACGATCTTGGGAAAATCATCCTAATGAACGCGAAAAACGAAGAAAGGTCGTTTTTAGCTCGCTTGTGAGAAAATCATCCAAATGAACGCGAAAAAACGAAAAAAGGTCGTTTTTAGGACGATCTTATGAAAATCATCCAAATGAACGTGAAGAAACGAAAAAAGGTCGTTTTTAGGACGATCTTGGGAAAATCATCCAAATAAACGCGAAAAAAGGAAAAAAGTACGTTTTTAGGACGATCTTGAGAAAATCATCCAAATGAACGCGATAAAACGAAAAAAGGTCGTTTTTAGGACGATCTTGGGAAAATCATCCAAATGTACGCGAGAGAACGAAAAAAGGTCGTTTTTAGGATGATCTTTGGAAAATCATCCAAATAAACGCGAAAAAACGAAAAAAGTACGTTTTTAGCTCGCTTCTGAGAAAATCATCCAAATGAACGCGAAAAAAGGAAAAAAGGTCTTTTCTAGGACGATCTTGGCAAAATCATCCAAATAAACGCGAAAAAACGAAAAAAGTACGTTTTTAGGACGATCTTGAGAAAATCATCCAAATGAACGCGAAAAAACGAAAAAAGGTCGTTTTTAGGACGATCTTGTGAAAATCATCGAAATGAACGCGAAGAAACGAAAAAAGGTCGTTTTAAGGACGATCTTGGGAGAATCATCCAAATGAACGCGAAAAAACGAAAAAAGGTCGTTTTTAGGACGATCTTGGGAAAATCATCCAAATTAACGCGAAAAAACGAAAAAAGGTCGTTTTGAGAACGATCTTGGGAAAATCATCCAAATGAATGCGAAAAAATAGAAAAAGGTCGTTTTTAGGACTATATCGAAAAAAGGTCGTTTTTTGGACGCTCTTGGGAAAATCATCCAAATGAACGCGAAGATACGAAAAAAGGTCGTTTTGGGGACGATCTTGGGAAAATCATCCAAATGAACGCGAAGAAACGAAAAAAGGTCTTTTTAGGACGATCTTGGGAAAATCATCCAAAAAAACGCGAAAAAACGAAAAAAGTTCGTGTTGAGGACGATCTTGCGAAAATCATCCAAATGAACGCGAGAAAACAAAAAAAGGTCGTTTTTAGGACGATCTTGGGAAAATCATCCAAATGAACGCGAGAAAACGAAAAAAGGTCGTTTTTAGGACGAACTTTGGAAAATCATCCAAATGAACGCGAGAAAACGGCAAAAGGTCGTTTTTAGGACGAACTTTGGAAAATCATCCAAGTGAACGAGAAAAAACGAAAAAACGTCGTTTTTAGGACGCTCTTGGGAAAATCATCCAAATGAACGCGAAGATACGAAAAAACGTCGTTTTGGGGACGATCTTGGGAAAATCATCCAAATGAATGCGAAAAAACATAAAAAGGTCGTTTTTAGGACTATATTGGAAAATCATCCAACTGAACGCGAAAAAACAAAAAAAGGTCGTTTTTAGGACGATCTTGAGAAAATCATCCAAATGAACGCGAAAAAACGAAATGAGGTCGTTTTTAGGACGATCTTGGGAAAATCATCCAAATGAACGCGAAGAAACGAGAAAAGGTCGTTTTTAGGACGCTCTTGGGAAAAGCATCCTAATGAACGCGAAGAAACGAAGAAAGGTCGATTTTAGGACGATCTTTGGAAAATTATCCAAGTGAACGCGAAAAAACTAAAAAAGGTAGTTTTTAGGACGATCTTGGGGAGATTATCCAAATGTACGCGAAAAAACAAAATAAGGTCGTTTTTAGGACAATATTGGGAAAATCATCCAAATGAACGCGAAAAAAAGAAAAAAGTCGTTTTTAGGACGATCTTGGGAAAATCTTCCAAATGAACGCGAAAAAACGGAAAAAGGTCGTTTTTAGGACGCTCTTGGGAAAATCATCCAAATGAATGCGAAAAAACGAAAAAAGGTCGTTTTTAGGTCGATTTTTGGAAAATCATCCAAATGAACGCGAAAAAACGAAAAAAGGTCATTTTTAGGACGATCTTGGAAAAATCATCCAAATGAACGCGAATAAACGAAAAAAGGTCGTTCTTAGCTCGCTTGTGAGATAATCGTTCAAATGAACGCGAAAAACGAAAAAAGGTCGTTTCTTCGACGATCTTCGGAAAATCATCCAAATGAACGCGAAGAAACGAAAAAAGGTCGTTTTTAGGAGGATCTTGGGAAAATCATCCAAATGAACGCGATAAAACGAAAAAGGTCGTTCTTCCTACGATCTTGGGAAAATCATCCAAATGAACGCGATAAAACGAAAAAAGGTCGTTTTTAGGACGATCTTGGGAAAATCATCCAAATGAACGCGAAAAAACGAAAAAGCTCGTTTTTAGGACGATCTTGGGAAAATCATCCAAATGAATGCGAAAAAACAGAAAAAGGTCGTTTTTAGGACGATCTTGGGAAAATCACCCAAATGAATGCGAAAAAACAGAAAAAGGTCGTTTTTAGGACGATATTGGGAAAATCATCCAACTGAACGCGAAAAAACGAAAAAAGGTCGTTTTAAGGACGATCTTTGGAAAATCATCCAAATGAACGCGAGAAAACGAAAATGTCGTTTTTAGGACGATCCAGGGAAAATCATCCAAATGAACGCGAGAAAACGAAAAAAGGTCGTTTTTAGGACGATCTTGGGAAAATCATCCAAATGAACGCGAAAAAACGAAAAAAGGTCGTTTTTAGGACGATCTTGGGAAAATCATCCAAATTAACGCGAAAAAACGAAAAAAGGTCGTTTTTAGGACGATCTTGGGAAAATCCTCCAAATCAACGGGAACAAAAACGAAAAAAGGTCGTTTTTAGGACGATCTTGGAAAAATCATCCAAATAAACGCGAAAAAAAGAAAAAAGGTCGATTATAGGACGAACTTGTGAAATTCATCCAAATGAACGCGAAAAAAAGTCGTTTTTAGGCCGATCTCGGGAAAAGCATCCTAATGAACGCGAAAAAACGAAGAAAGGTCGTTTTTAGCTCGCTTGTGAGAAAATCGTCCAAATGAAAGCGAAGATACGAAAAAATGTCGTTATTAGGACGATCTTGGGAAAACCATCCAAATGAACGCGATACAACGAAAAAAGGTCGTTTTTAGGACGATCTTGGGAAAATCATCCAAATGAAAGCGAAAAAACGAAAAAGGTCGTTTTTAGGACGATCTTCGGAAAATTATCCCAATGAACACGAAAATACGAAAAGAGGTCGTTTTTAGGACGATCATGGGAAAATCATCCAAATGAACGCGAAAAAACGAAAAAGGGTCGTTTTAGGACGATCTTGGGAAAATCATCCAAATGGACGCGAAAAAACGAAAAAAGGTCGTTTTCAGCTCGCTTGTGAAAAAATCGTCCACATGAACGCGAAAAAACGAAAAACGTTCGTTTTTAGGACGATCTTGGAAAAATCATCCAAATGAACGCGAAAAAACGAAAAAGGTCGATCTTCGGACGATCTTGGTAAAATCATCCAAATGAACGCGAAAAAACGAAAAAGGTCGTTTTTAGGACGATCTTTGGAAAATCATCCAAATGAACGCGAGAAAACGAAAAAAGGTCGTTTTTAGGACGATCTTGGGAAAATCATCCAAATGAATGCGAAAAAACAGAAAAAGGTCGTTTTTAGGACGATATTGGGAAAATCATCCAACTGAACGCGAAAAAACGAAAAAAGGTCGTTTTTAGGACGATCTTTAGAAAATCATCCAAATGAACGCGAGAAAACGAAAAAAGGTCGTTTTTAGGACGATCCTGGGAAAATCATCCAAATGAACGCGAAAAAACGAAAAAGGTCGTTCTTCGGACGATCTTGGGAAAATCATCCAAATCAACGGGA
Source organism: Pachydiplax longipennis (assembly GCA_036926295.1). Taxonomy (NCBI): domain Eukaryota; kingdom Metazoa; phylum Arthropoda; class Insecta; order Odonata; family Libellulidae; genus Pachydiplax; species Pachydiplax longipennis. The sequence goes on from JAVFKF010000217.1 coordinate 13,328, forward strand.
ACAAACGAAAAAAGGTCGTTTTTAGGACGATCTTGGAAAAATCATCCAAATAAACGCGAAAAAAAGAAAAAAGGTCGATTTTAGGACGAACTTGGGAAATTCATCCAAATGAACGCGAAAAAACGAAAAAAAGTCGTATTTAGGCCGATCTCGGGAAAATCTTCCAAATGAACGCGAGAAAACGGAAAAAGGTCGTTTTTAGGACGCTCTTGGGAAAAGCATCCTAATGAACGCGAAAAAACGAAGAAAGGTCGTTTTTAGCTCGCTCGTGAGAAAATCGTCCAAATGAAAGCGAAGATACGAAAAAATGTCGTTATTAGGACGATCTTGGGAAAATCATCCAAATGAACGCGAAAAAACGATAAAAGGTCGTTTTTAGCTCGCTTGTGAGAAAATCGTCCTAATGAACGCGAAAAAAGGAAAAAAGTTCGTTTTTCGGACGATCTTGGGAAAATCATCCAAATGAATGCGAAAAAACAGAAAAAGGTCGTTTTTAGGACTATATTGGAAAATCATCCAACTGAACGCGAAAAAACAAAAAAAGGTCGTTTTTAGGACGATCTTGAGAAAATCATCCAAATGAACGCGAAAAAACGAAATGAGGTCGTTTTTAGGACGATCTTGGGAAAATCATCCAAATGAACGCGAAGAAACGAGAAAAGGTCGTTTTTAGGACGCTCTTGGGAAAAGCATCCTAATGAACGCGAAAAAACGAAGAAAGGTCGTTTTTAGGACGATCTTTGGAAAATTATCCAAGTGAACGCGAAAAAACTAAAAAAGGTAGTTTTTAGGACGATCTTGGGGAGATTATCCAAATGTACGCGAAAAAACAAAATAAGGTCGTTTTTAGGACAATATTGGGAAAATCATCCAAATGAACGCGAAAAAAATAAAAAAGTCGTTTTTAGGACGATCTTGGGAAAATCTTCCAAATGAACGCGAAAAAACGGAAAAAGGTCGTTTTTAGGACGCTCTTGGGAAACTCATCCAAATGTACGCGAAAAAACGAAAAAAGGTCGTTTTCAGGACGATCTTGGGAAAATCATCCAAATGAATGCGAAAAAACGAAAAAAGGTCGTTTTTAGGTCGATTTTTGGAAAATCATCCAAATGATCGCGAAAAAACGAAAAAAGGTCATTTTTAGGACGATCTTGGAAAAATCATCCAAATGAACGCGAATAAACGAAAAAAGGTCGTTTTCAGCTCGCTTGTGAGAAAATCGTCCACATGAACGCGAAAAAAAGAAAAAACGTCGTTTTTAGGACGATCTTGGGAAAATCATCCAAATGAACGCGAAAAAACGAAAAGAGGTCGTTCTTCGGACGATCTTGGGAAAATCATCCAAATGAACGCGAAAAAACGAAAAAGGTCGTTTTTAGGACGATCTTGGGAAAATCATCCAAATGAATGCAAAAAAACAGAAAAAGGTGGTTTTTAGGATGATATTGGGAAAATCATCCAACTGAACGCGAAAAAACGAAAAAAGGTCGTTTTTAGGACGATCTTTGGAAAATCATCCAAATGAACGCGAGAAAACGAAAAAAGGTCGTTTTTAGGACGATCCTGGGAAAATCATCCAAATGAACGCGAGAAAACGAAAAAAGTCGTTTTTAGGACGATCTTGGGAAAATCATCCAAATGAACGCGAAAAAACAGAAAAAGGTCGTTTTTAGGACTTTATTGGGAAAATCATCCAAATGAACGCGAAAAAACGAAAAAAGGTCGATTTTAGGACGATCTTGGGAAAATCATTCCATATTAACACGAAAAAACGAATAAAGGTCGTTTTTAGGACGATCTTGGGAAAATCCTCCAAATCAACGGGAACAAACGAAAAAAGGTCGTTTTTAGGACGATCTTGGAAAAATCATCCAAATAAACGCGAAAAAAAGAAAAAAGGTCGATTTTAGGACGAACTTGGGAAATTCATCCAAATGAACGCGAAAAAACGAAAAAAAGTCGTATTTAGGCCGATCTCGGGAAAATCTTCCAAATGAACGCGAGAAAACGGAAAAAGGTCGTTTTTAGGACGCTCTTGGGAAAAGCATCCTAATGAACGCGAAAAAACGAAGAAAGGTCGTTTTTAGCTCGCTAATGAGAAAATCGTCCAAATGAAAGCGAAGATACGAAAAAATGTCGTTATTAGGACGATCTTGGGAAAATCATCCAAATGAACGCGAAAAAACGATAAAAGGTCGTTTTTAGCTCGCTTGTGAGAAAATCGTCCAAATGAACGCGAAGAAAGGAAAAAAGTTCGTTTTTCGGACGATCTTGGGAAAATCATCCAAATGAATGCGAAAAAACAGAAAAAGGTCGTTTTTAGGACTATATTGGAAAATCATCCAACTGAACGCGAAAAAACAAAAAAAGGTCGTTTTTAGGACGATCTTGAGAAAATCATCCAAATGAACGCGAAAAAACGAAATGAGGTCGTTTTTAGGACGATCTTGGGAAAATCATCCAAATGAACGCGAAGAAACGAGAAAAGGTCGTTTTTAGGACGCTCTTGGGAAAAGCATCCTAATGAACGCGAAAAAACGAAGAAAGGTCGTTTTTAGGACGATCTTTGGAAAATTATCCAAGTGAACGCGAAAAAACTAAAAAAGGTAGTTTTTAGGACGATCTTGGGGAGATTATCCAAATGTACGCGAAAAAACAAAATAAGGTCGTTTTTAGGACAATATTGGGAAAATCATCCAAATGAACGCGAAAAAAAGAAAAAAGTCGTTTTTAGGACGATCTTGGGAAAATCTTCCAAATGAACGCGAAAAAACGGAAAAAGGTCGTTTTTAGGACGCTCTTGGGAAACTCATCCAAATGTACGCGAAAAAACGAAAAAAGGTCGTTTTCAGGACGATCTTGGGAAAATCATCCAAATGAATGCGAAAAAACGAAAAAAGGTCGTTTTTAGGTCGATTTTTGGAAAATCATCCAAATGAACGCGAAAAAACGAAAAAAGGTCATTTTTAGGACGATCTTGGAAAAATCATCCAAATGAACGCGAATAAACGAAAAAAGGTCGTTCTTAGCTCGCTTGTGAGATAATCGTTCAAATGAACGCGAAAAACGAAAAAAGGTCGTTTCTTCGACGATCTTCGGAAAATCATCCAAATGAACGTGAAGAAACGAAAAAAGGTCGTTTTTAGGAGGATCTTGGGAAAATCATCCAAATGAACGCGATAAAACGAAAAAGGTCGTTCTTCCGACGATCTTGGGAAAATCATCCAAATGAACGCGATAAAACGAAAAAAGGTCGTTTTTAGGACGATCTTGGGAAAATCATCCAAATGGACGCGAAAAAACGAAAAAAGGTCGTTTTCAGCTCGCTTGTGAGAAAATCGTCCACATGAACGCGAAAAAAAGAAAAAACGTCGTTTTTAGGACGATCTTGGGAAAATCATCCAAATGAACGCGAAAAAACGAAAAAGGTCGTTCTTCGGACGATCTTGGGAAAATCATCCAAATGAACGCGAAAAAACGAAAAAGGTCGCTTTTAGGACGATCTTGGGAAAATTATCCAAATGAATGCGAAAAAACAGAAAAAGGTCGTTTTTAGGACGATCTTGGGAAAATCACCCAAATGAATGCGAAAAAACAGAAAAAGGTCGTTTTTAGGACTTTATTGGGAAAATCATCCAACTGAACGCGAAAAAACGAAAAAAGGTCGTTTTTAGGACGATCTTTGGAAAATCATCCAAATGAACGCGAGAAAACGAAAATGTCGTTTTTAGGACGATCCAGGGAAAATCATCCAAATGAACGCGAGAAAACGAAAAAAGGTCGTTTTTAGGACGATCTTGGGAAAATTATCCAAATGAACGCGAAAAAACGAAAAAAGGTCGTTTTTAGGACGATTTTGGGAAAATCATCCAAATGAACGCGAAGAAACGAAAGAAGGTCGTTTTTAGGACGATCTTGGGAAAAGCATCCAAATGAATGCGAAAAAACAGAAAAAGGTCGTTTTTAGGACGATCTTGGGAAAATCATCCAAATGAATGCGAAAAAACTGAAAAAGGTCGTTTTTAGGACGATATTGGGAAAATCATCCAACTGAACGCGAATAAACGAAAAAAGGTCGTTTTTAGGACGATCTTCGGAAAATTATCCAAATGAACGCGAAAAAACGAAAAAGGGTCGTTTTTAGGACGATCTTGGGAAAATCATCCAAATGAACGCGAAAAAACGAAAAAGGTCGTTCTTCGGACGATCTTGGGAAAATCATCCAAATGAACGCGAAAAAACGAAAAGAGGTCGTTTTTAGGACGATCTTGGGAAAATCATCCAAATGAATGCGAAAAAACAGAAAAAGGTCGTTTTTAGGACGATCTTGGGAAAATCATCCAAATGAATGCGAAAAAACAGAAAAAGGTCGTTTTTAGGACGATATTGGGAAAATCATCCAACTGAACGCGAAAAAACGAAAAAAGGTCGTTTTTAGGACGATCTTTGGAAAATCATCCAAATGAACGCGAGAAAACGAAAAAAGGTCGTTTTTAGGACGATCCTGGGAAAATCATCCAAATGAACGCGAGAAAACGAAAAAACGTCGTTTTTAGGACGATCTTGGGAAAATCATCCATATGAACGCGAAAAAACGAAAAAAGGTCGTTTTAAGGACGATCTTGGGAAAATCATCCAAATGAACGCGAAAAAACGAAAAAAGGTCGTTTTTAGGACGATCTTGGGAAAATCATCTAAATTAACGCGAAAAAACGAAAAAAGGTCGTTTTTAGGACGATTTTGGGAAAATCATCCAAATGAACGCGGAGAAACGAAAGAAGGTCGTTTTTAGGACGATCTTGGGAAAAGCATCCAAATGAATGCGAAAAAACAGAAAAAGGTCGTTTTTAGGACGATCTTGGGAAAATCATCCAAATGAATGCGAAAAAACAGAAAAAGGTCGTTTTTAGGACGATATTGGGAAAATCATCCAACTGAACGCGGAAAAACGAAAAAAGGTCGTTTTTTGGACGATCTTTGGAAAATCATCCAAATGAACGCGAAAAAACGAAAAAAGGTCGTTTTTAGGACGATTTTGGGAAAATCATCCAAATGAACGCGAAGAAACGAAAGAAGGTCGTTTTTAGGACGATCTTGGGAAAAGCATCCAAATGAATGCGAAAAAACAGAAAAAGGTCGTTTTTAGGACGATCTTGGGAAAATCATCCAAATGAATGCGAAAAAACTGAAAAAGGTCGTTTTTAGGACGATATTGGGAAAATCATCCAACTGAACGCGAATAAACGAAAAAAGGTCGTTTTTAGGACGATCTTTGGAAAATCATCCAAATGAAGGCGAAAAAACGACAAAGGTTCGTTTTTAGGACGATCTTGGAAAATCATCCAAATGAACGCTAGAAAACGAAAAAAGGTCGTTCTTAGGACGATCTTGGGAAAATCATCCAAATGAACGCGAGAAAACGAAAAAAGTCCGTTTTTAGGACGATCTTGGGAAAATCATCCTAATGAACGCGAAAAAACGAAAAAAGGTCGTTTTTAGGACGATCTTTGGAAAATCATCCAAATGAACGCGAAAAAACGAAAAAAGTTCGTTTTTAGGACGATCTTGGGAAAATCATCCAAATGAACGCGAGAAAACGAAAAAAGGTCGTTTTTAGGACGATCTTGGGAAAATCATCCAAATGAACGCGAGAAAACGAAAAAAGTCCGTTTTTAGGACGATCTTGGGAAAATCATCCTAATGAACGCGAAAAAACGAAAAAAGGTCGTTTTTAGGACGATCTTGGGGAAATCATCCAAATGAACGCGAAAAAACGAAAAAAGGTCGTTTTTAGGACGATCTTGGGAAAATCATCCAAATGTACGCGAAAATACGAAAAGAGGTCGTCTCTAGGACGATCTTGAGAAAATCATCCAAATGAACGCGAAGAAACGAAACGAGGTCGTTTTTAGGACAATCTTGGGAAAATCAACCTAATGAACGCGAAAAAACGAAAAAAGGTCGTTTTTAGGACGATCTTGGGAAAATCATCTAAATTAACGCGAAAAAACGAAAAAAGGTCGTTTTTAGGACGATTTTGGGAAAATCATCCAAATGAACGCGGAGAAACGAAAGAAGGTCGTTTTTAGGACGATCTTGGGAAAAGCATCCAAATGAATGCGAAAAAACAGAAAAAGGTCGTTTTTAGGACGATCTTGGGAAAATCATCCAAATGAATGCGAAAAAACAGAAAAAGGTCGTTTTTAGGACGATATTGGGAAAATCATCCAACTGAACGCGGAAAAACGAAAAAAGGTCGTTTTTTGGACGATCTTTGGAAAATCATCCAAATGAACGCGAAAAAACGAAAAAAGGTCGTTTTTAGGACGATTTTGGGAAAATCATCCAAATGAACGCGAAGAAACGAAAGAAGGTCGTTTTTAGGACGATCTTGGGAAAAGCATCCAAATGAATGCGAAAAAACAGAAAAAGGTCGTTTTTAGGACGATCTTGGGAAAATCATCCAAATGAATGCGAAAAAACTGAAAAAGGTCGTTTTTAGGACGATATTGGGAAAATCATCCAACTGAACGCGAATAAACGAAAAAAGGTCGTTTTTAGGACGATCTTTGGAAAATCATCCAAATGAAGGCGAAAAAACGACAAAGGTTCGTTTTTAGGACGATCTTGGGAAAATCATCCAAATGAACGCTAGAAAACGAAAAAAGGTCGTTCTTAGGACGATCTTGGGAAAATCATCCAAATGAACGCGAGAAAACGAAAAAAGTCCGTTTTTAGGACGATCTTGGGAAAATCATCCTAATGAACGCGAAAAAACGAAAAAAGGTCGTTTTTAGGACGATCTTTGGAAAATCATCCAAATGAACGCGAAAAAACGAAAAAAGTTCGTTTTTAGGACGATCTTGGGAAAATCATCCAAATGAACGCGAGAAAACGAAAAAAGGTCGTTTTTAGGACGATCTTGGGAAAATCATCCAAATGAACGCGAGAAAACGAAAAAAGTCCGTTTTTAGGACGATCTTGGGAAAATCATCCTAATGAACGCGAAAAAACGAAAAAAGGTCGTTTTTAGGACGATCTTGGGGAAATCATCCAAATGAACGCGAAAAAACGAAAAAAGGTCGTTTTTAGGACGATCTTGGGAAAATCATCCAAATGTACGCGAAAATACGAAAAGAGGTCGTCTCTAGGACGATCTTGAGAAAATCATCCAAATGAACGCGAAGAAACGAAACGAGGTCGTTTTTAGGACAATCTTGGGAAAATCAACCTAATGAACGCGAAAAAACGAAAAAAGGTCGTTTTTAGGACGATCTTGGGAAAATCATCCAAATGAACGCGAAAAAACGAAAAAAAGGTCGTTTTTAGAACGATCTTGGGAAAATCATCCAAATGAATGCGAAAAAACAGAAAAAGGTCGTTTTTAGGACTATATTGGAAAATCATCCAACTGAACGCGAAAAACGAAAAAAGGTCGTTTTTAGGACGATCTTGAGAAAATCATCCAAATGAACGCGAAAAAACGAAAAAGGTCATTTTTAGGACGATCTTGGAAAAATCATCCAAATGAACGCGAATAAACGAAAAAAGGTCGTTCTTAGCTCGATTATGAGATAATCGTTCAATTGAACGCGAAAAACGAAAAAGGGTCGTTTCTTCGACGATCTTCGGAAAATCATCCAAATGAACGCGAAGAAACGAGAAAAAGGTCGTTTTTAGGAGGATCTTGGGAAAATCATCCAAATGAACACGATAAAACGAAAAAGGTCGTTCTTCCGACGATCTTGGGAATATCATCCAAATGAACGCGATAAAACGAAAAAAGGTCGTTTTTAGGACGATCTTGGGAAAATCATCCAAATGAAAGCGAAAAAACGAAAAAGGGACGTTTTTAGGACAATCTTGGGAAAATCATCCAAATGGACGCGAAAAAACGAAAAAAGGTCGTTTTCAGCTCGCTTGTGAGAAAGTCGTCCACATGAACGCGAAAAAACGAAAAAACGTCGTTTTTAGGACGATCTTGGGAAAATCATCCAAATGAACGCGAAAAAACGAAAAAGGTCGTTCTTCGGACGATCTTGGGAAAATCATCCAAATGAACGCGAAAAAACGAAAAGAGGTCGTTTTTAGGACGATCTTGGGAAAATCATCCAAATGAATGCGAAAAAACAGAAAAAGGTCGTTTTTAGGACGATCTTGGGAAAATCATCCAAATGAATGCGAAAAAACAGAAAAAGGTCGTTTTTAGGACGATATTGGGAAAATCATCCAACTGAACGCGAAAAAACGAAAAAAGGTCGTTTTTAGGACGATCTTTGGAAAATCATCCAAATGAACGCGAGAAAACGAAAAAACGTCGTTTTTAGGACGATCTTGGGAAAATCATCCATATGAACGCGAAAAAACGAAAAAAGGTCGTTTTAAGGACGATCTTGGGAAAATCATCCAAATGAACGCGAAAAAACGAAAAAAGGTCGTTTTTAGGACGATCTTGGGAAAATAATCTAAATTAACGCGAAAAAACGAAAAAAGGTCGTTTTTAGGACGATTTTGGGAAAATCATCCAAATGAACGCGAAGAAACGAAAGAAGGTCGTTTTTAGGACGATCTTGGGAAAATCATCCAAATGAACGCGATGAAACAGAAATAGGTCGTTTTTAGGACGATATTGGGAAAATCATCCAACTGAACGCGAAAAAACGAAAAAAGGTCGTTTTTAGGACGATATTGGGAAAATCATCCAACTGAACGCGAAAAAACGAAAAAAGGTCGTTTTTAGGACGATCTTTGGAAAATCATCCAAATGAACGCGAAAAAACGAAAAAAGGTCGTTTTTAGGACGATTTTGGGAAAATCATCCAAATGAACGCGATGAAACAGAAATAGGTCGTTTTTAGGACGATATTGGGAAAATCATCCAACTGAACGCGAAAAAACGAAAAAAGGTCGTTTTTAGGACGATATTGGGAAAATCATCCAACTGAACGCGAAAAAACGAAAAAAGGTCGTTTTTAGGACGATCTTTGGAAAATCATCCAAATGAACGCGAAAAAACGAAAAAAGGTCGTTTTTAGGACGATTTTGGGAAAATCATCCAAATGAACGCGAAGAAACGAAAAAAGTTCGTTTTTAGGACGATCTTGGGAAAATCATCCAAATGAACGCTAGAAAACGAAAAAAGGTCGTTTTTAGGACGATCTTGGGAAAATCATCCAAATGAACGCGAGAAAACGAAAAAAGTCCGTTCTTAGGACGATCTTGGGAAAATCATCCTAATGAACGCGAAAAAACGAAAAAAGGTCGTGTTTAGGACGATCTTGGGAAAATCATCCAAATAAATGCGAGAAAACGAAAAAAGGTCGTTTTTAGGACGATCTTGGGAAAATTATCCAAGTGAACGCGAAAAAACTAAAAAAGGTAGCTTTTTGGACGATTTGGGGAGATCATCCAAATGTACGCGAAAAAACGAAAAAAGGTCGTTTTTACGACGATATTGGGAAAATCATCCAAATGAACGCGAAAAACGAAAAAAGTCGTTTATAGCACGATCTTGGGAAAATCTTCCAAATGAACGCGAAAAAACGGAAAAAGGTCGTTTTTAGGACGCTCTTGGGAAAATCATCCAAATGAACGCGAAAAACGAAAAGAGGTCGTTTTTAGGACGATCTTGGGAAAATCATCCTAATGAACGCGAAAAAGCGAAAAAAGGTCGTTTTTAGGACGATCTTGGGAAAATCATACTAATGAACGCGAAAAAACGAAAAAAGGTAGTTTTTAGGACGATCGTGGGGAGATCATCCAAATGTACGCGAAAAAACGAAAAAAGGTCGTATTTAGGACGATCTTGGGAAAATCATCCAAATGAACGCGAAAAAACGAAAAAAGATCGTTTTTAGGACGATCATGGGGAGATCATCCAAATGTACGCAAAAAACGAAAAAAGTTCGTTATTAGGACGATCTTGGGAAAATCATCCAAATGAACGCGAAAAAACGAAAAAAAGGTCGTTTTTAGGACGATCTTGGGAAAGACATCCAAATGAACGCAGAAAAAAGAAAAAAGGTCGATTTTAGGACGAACTTGGGAAAATCATCCAAATGAACGCGAAAAAACGTCGTTTTTAGGACGATCTTGGGAAAATCATCCAAATGAACGCGAAAAAACGAAAAAAGTCGTTTTTAGGACGATCTTGGGAAAATCTTCCAAATGAATGAGAAGAAACGAAAAAAGGTCGTTTTGGACTAGCTTGTGAGAAAATCGACCAAATGAACGCGAAGAAACGAAAAAGGTCGTTTTTACGACGATCTTTGGAAAATCATCCAAATGATCGCGAGAAAATGAAAAAAGGTCGTTTATAGGACGATCTTGGGAAAATCCTCCAAATGAAGGGAACAAACGAAAAAAGGTCGTTTTTAGGACGATCTTAGGAAAATCATACAAATGAACGCTAAAAAAGGAAAAAGGTCGTTTTTAGGACGATCTTGGGAAAATCATCCAAATGAAGGGAACAAACGAAAAAAGGTCGTTTTCAGGACGATCTTGGGAAAAACATCCAAATGAGTGCGAAAAAACAGAAAAAGGTCGTTTTTAGGACGATCTTGGGAAAATCATCCAAATGAACGCGAAAAAACGAAAAAAGGTAGTTTTTAGGACGATCTTGGGGAGATCATCCAAATGTACGCGAAAAAACGATAAATGGTCGTTTTCAGGACGATCTTGAGAAAATCATCCAAATGAACGAAAAAAAAAACAAAAAAAGGTCGTTTTTAGGACGATATTGAGAAAATCATTCAAAAGAAAGCGAAAAAAACGAAAAAAGGTCGTTTTTAGGACGGTCTTGGGAAAAACATCCAAATGAACGCGAAAAAACGAAAAAAGGTCGTTTTTAAGACGATCCTGGGAAAATCCTCCAAATGAAGGTAACAAACGAAAAAAGGTCGTTATTAGGACGATCATAGGAAAATCATCCAAATAAACGCGAAAAAACGAAAAGAGGTCGTTTTTAGGACGATTTTGGAAAAATCATCCTAATGAACGCGAAAAATCTAAGAAAGGTCGTTTTTAGCTCGCTTGTGAGTAAATCATCCAACTGAACGCGAAAAAACGAAAAAAGGTCGTTTTTTGGACGATCTTAGGGAAAATAATCCAAATGAACGCGAAAAAACGAAAAAAGGTCGTTTTTAGGACGATGTTGGGAAAATCCTCCAAATGAACGCGAGAAAATGGAAAAAGGTCGTTTTTAGGACGCTCTTGGGAAAAGCATCCTAATGAACGAGAAAAAACGAAGAAAGGTCGTTTCTCGGACGATCTAAGAAAAATCATCCAAATGAACGCGAAGATACGAAAAAATGTCGTTATTAGGACGATCTTGGGAAAATCATTCAAATGAACGCGAAAAAACGATAAAAGGTCGTTTTTAGGACGATATTGGGAAAATTATCCAACTGAACGCGAAAAACCGAAAAAAGGTCGTTTTTAGGACGCTCTTGGGAAAATCATCCAAATGAATGCGAAAAAACAGACAAAGGTCGTTTTTAGGACGATCTTGGGAAAATCATCCTAATGAACGCGAAAAAACGAAGAAAGGTCGTTTTTAGCTCGCTTGTGAGAAAATCATCCAAATGAACGCGAAAAAACGAAAAAAGGTCGTTTTTAGGACGATCTTATGAAAATCATCCAAATGAACGTGAAGAAGCGAAAAAAGGTCGTTTTTAGGACGATCTTGGGAAAATCATCCAAATAAACGCGAAAAAAGGAAAAAAGTACGTTTTTAGGACGATCTTGAGAAAATCATCCAAATGAACGCGATAAAACGAAAAAAGGTCGTTTTTAGGACGATCTTGGGAAAATCATCCAAATGTACGCGAGAGAACGAAAAAAGGTCGTTTTTAGGATGATCTTTGGAAAATCATCCAAATAAACGCGAAAAAACGAAAAAAGTACGTTTTTAGCTCGCTTCTGAGAAAATCATCCAAATGAACGCGAAAAAAGGAAAAAAGGTCTTTTCTAGGACGATCTTGGCAAAATCATCCAAATAAACGCGAAAAAACGAAAAAAGTACGTTTTTAGGACGATCTTGAGAAAATCATCCAAATGAACGCGAAAAAACGAAAAAAGGTCGTTTTTAGGACGATCTTGTGAAAATCATCGAAATGAACGCGAAAAAACGAAAAAAGGTCGTTTTAAGGACGATCTTGGGAGAATCATCCAAATGAACGCGAAAAAACGAAAAAAGGTCGTTTTTAGGACGATCTTGGGAAAATCATCCAAATTAACGCGAAAAAACGAAAAAAGGTCGTTTTGAGAACGATCTTGGGAAAATCATCCAAATGAATGCGAAAAAATAGAAAAAGGTCGTTTTTAGGACTATATCGAAAAAAGGTCGTTTTTTGGACGCTCTTGGGAAAATCATCCAAATGAACGCGAAGATACGAAAAAAGGTCGTTTTGGGGACGATCTTGGGAAAATCATCCAAATGAACGCGAAGAAACGAAAAAAGGTCTTTTTAGGACGATCTTGGGAAAATCATCCAAAAAAACGCGAAAAAACGAAAAAAGTTCGTGTTGAGGACGATCTTGCGAAAATCATCCAAATGAACGCGAGAAAACAAAAAAAGGTCGTTTTTAGGACGATCTTGGGAAAATCATCCAAATGAACGCGAGAAAACGAAAAAAGGTCGTTTTTAGGACGAACTTTGGAAAATCATCCAAATGAACGCGAGAAAACGGCAAAAGGTCGTTTTTAGGACGAACTTTGGAAAATCATCCAAGTGAACGAGAAAAAACGAAAAAACGTCGTTTTTAGGACGCTCTTGGGAAAATCATCCAAATGAACGCGAAGATACGAAAAAACGTCGTTTTGGGGACGATCTTGGGAAAATCATCCAAATGAATGCGAAAAAACATAAAAAGGTCGTTTTTAGGACTATATTGGAAAATCATCCAACTGAACGCGAAAAAACAAAAAAAGGTCGTTTTTAGGACGATCTTGAGAAAATCATCCAAATGAACGCGAAAAAACGAAATGAGGTCGTTTTTAGGACGATCTTGGGAAAATCATCCAAATGAACGCGAAGAAACGAGAAAAGGTCGTTTTTAGGACGCTCTTGGGAAAAGCATCCTAATGAACGCGAAAAAACGAAGAAAGGTCGATTTTAGGACGATCTTTGGAAAATTATCCAAGTGAACGCGAAAAAACTAAAAAAGGTAGTTTTTAGGACGATCTTGGGGAGATTATCCAAATGTACGCGAAAAAACAAAATAAGGTCGTTTTTAGGACAATATTGGGAAAATCATCCAAATGAACGCGAAAAAAAGAAAAAAGTCGTTTTTAGGACGATCTTGGGAAAATCTTCCAAATGAACGCGAAAAAACGGAAAAAGGTCGTTTTTAGGACGCTCTTGGGAAAATCATCCAAATGAATGCGAAAAAACGAAAAAAGGTCGTTTTTAGGTCGATTTTTGGAAAATCATCCAAATGAACGCGAAAAAACGAAAAAAGGTCATTTTTAGGACGATCTTGGAAAAATCATCCAAATGAACGCGAATAAACGAAAAAAGGTCGTTCTTAGCTCGCTTGTGAGATAATCGTTCAAATGAACGCGAAAAACGAAAAAAGGTCGTTTCTTCGACGATCTTCGGAAAATCATCCAAATGAACGCGAAGAAACGAAAAAAGGTCGTTTTTAGGAGGATCTTGGGAAAATCATCCAAATGAACGCGATAAAACGAAAAAGGTCGTTCTTCCGACGATCTTGGGAAAATCATCCAAATGAACGCGATAAAACGAAAAAAGGTCGTTTTTAGGACGATCTTGGGAAAATCATCCAAATGAACGCGAAAAAACGAAAAAGCTCGTTTTTAGGACGATCTTGGGAAAATCATCCAAATGAATGCGAAAAAACAGAAAAAGGTCGTTTTTAGGACGATCTTGGGAAAATCACCCAAATGAATGCGAAAAAACAGAAAAAGGTCGTTTTTAGGACGATATTGGGAAAATCATCCAACTGAACGCGAAAAAACGAAAAAA
>JAVFKF010000218.1:0-2500 GCA_036926295.1 Pachydiplax longipennis
GAACGCCTCTAAGCAGAATCCCCTCTAGCCAATGTGGCAACGGTGACTTGAGGAGACCCGAGAGCCGGGAGGCTCGAGATACTTCATTCCGATCTTAGGCGGCGACCTCCGTCTCAGGGGGCCGTCCGCTTCTGTGCCCAATTGCCGGACGGGGAAACCGGGGCGCCCGGAGGGTATCCATCCCTGTCGGGAAGCCCCCCTCTAACGGTCGAACATGGGTGACGTTTGCAGTACGGCGTCGGGTCTCGGAATCTTCTGTAGACGACTTGGGTACCGGGCGGGGTGTTGTACTCGGTAGAGCAGCTGTCACGCTGCGATCTCTTGAGACTCAGCCCTAGCTTGGGGGATTCGTCTCGCGTATAGAGCGACGAGACCCCCGTGTTTCTGAGCTGCGGGCCTCGGGAGATGGAACAACGTTCGCAGGGGGCGGACGACGGCGGTGCCTCGAGAGGGGCGCCGTCGTCGTTCGCCCCCTTTCGCACAAAGGAAAATTTTTTACAAGTCCGGAGGAGGAGGACTCTCTCTCCTCTTCGTCGAAGTCTTTCGGACTTCGATCTCGGACTTGTTCTTCTTCTTGGACTCTTGAACGAAGGAGATGGATGGATGGATGGAGCACACGAGGGGTGTGCGAGGGTCGTTCTTCGGAAGATCCTCGCTCACCCCTTTTGCACCGGAATTTTTTTTTCCTCCGACGACGAAACGTGCCAGCGATCTCGTTTCCCGTGCTCGTTTCGCCTGGATGTCTTTTCTTCCTGAGGAGGGCGACGTCGGGAAACGGAGAAGTCGTCTCCTTCCTCGGGGGAGAAGAGGGAATGGCGCCTCGGGCGTGGAATCTTTTTCGGAGGGTCCTGCAGGGTACGCAACCGGCGATGCGCGGGTGCATAAGGGCCGTCCAGGATGCCGGGGGCTAAGGGAGAGAGGTCTCTAAATGGGTGTTTCGCTCTTGGCTCTGCGACTCCCATCTCCAAGTTCCGAAGTTCTTCGAATGCCGACCGTGTCTCCTGCGTAGGCCGCAGAAGGTCCGCAGGTGCCTGAGCAGTCAGACCGGACGCGATCTACCACGGTCGGACGGCGTTCGCGGCCAGTCCGATCGAGGGCCCTCCGAGAGGGCCTCCGAGTCCGACGGCTGCCTCGAGGGTTTCTCGGCGGTTCCCGCCCTGGAGCGGCTCGAGGCATTCGGGCACCTTAAGTGAGTTGCATCTACTCCCGCGGTTCACCCGCAGGAAGCCCGATGGGCAGCCGTCGGCCGCCCCGGCAGTTGCGGGGGTTCGGCCGGGGACTCCGCCGGGAGAGCCTCGGACTCCGGAGACGCGAGCTGTGCGCCCTGCGTCGGCCGCAGAAGGTCCGCGGGCGGCCAGAGCCTCGGACTAGATCACTTAGATGCCTCTTACGTCGCCGGGAGAGATCCGCGCTAGCCACCGGCAGGGGCACGGGCTTTGGCTCTCATCCTTCCCGAAGCCCGATGGGCAGCCGTCGGCCGCCCCGGCAGTTGCCGGGGGTTCGGCCGGGGACTCCGCCGGGTGAGCCTCGGACTCCGGAGGCGCCGAGATTCCGACGCGAACTGTGCGCCCTGCGTCGGTCGCAGAAGGTCCGCTGGCGGCCCGAGCCCTTCGGCCGGACCCGGTCTATCGTGGTCGGACGGCGTTTGCGGCCGGTCCGCGCGTGGGCCCTCCGGGAGGGCCTCGAAGTCCGACGGCTGACTTAAGTGTTTCTTAGCTGCACCCGCCCTGGAGCACCCCGTCGTCACGGAGCGGCTCGGGGCAACGGGGCACCTTCAGAGGGTACCGCCGCGTTCACCCGCCGTCGAGCATCGAACCCGGAATTCGGAGTTTCGGGGTCGGCCGCCTTGGGAGAGTCATGGGGACTCCCGCCCCGTCGCCGGACCCGGAGGCTTGCCGGGAGATGCCGCCTCGATCGCCGGGACCGATCCGCGCCCGCCCCCGAAAGGGGTCCGAAAGAGGGGACCTCGGGTGTCCGGGAGTCGACCAATGGCTTATATCCGAGGCCGGGCGGAGGTGCCGGCGGGAGAGATCCTCCACGTCCGGTAAAGAGAGCTCGTTCTCCGGCGAGCGATACTTTTCCGCTGACAGTTGGTTGTGAGCCGGCCGTTTTTGGCGGCCAGCTCCCGGGCGAATGCCCGATCCTCAGCCGGCCGCGTGTCAAGCCCGTGAAGGCGGGGCACAGATGCGGCGAACTGACTTCGGAAACAGAGAATTGTGCGCTCGGTGGAACGCAGTGTACGAAATCGAGTCCCACGTCCTACTGTCTTGGGTGACTTTGTGATCCCAGGCCGGTTCGGTTAGTTGGCGATGCTCGAACGAAGCGAGAGAGAGAGATAGAATGGATCCCCCTCGAGGGACCGCTCATGCCCCGTTTCTCTCCGTCGGGCGTTCGCGCCCTGGAGAGGCGAAGGCGAACGAGGGTCACCGTCGTCGATGCGCCCTCGGTGGCGGAGGCGTCGGTGATTCCTTCGGTGCGTGGCTCGCATAGCACGCTCCCT